>VZTO01028187.1:1569-108569 GCA_013400615.1 Syrrhaptes paradoxus
AAAAAAAAAAAAAAAAAAAGAAAAGTGGAAATGTACCAAAATAAACACATATATAGAACCATTATTGTCTGCCTGCACGTACGCATGTGCATGCGTGCGTACACACACACACACACTTTCCAAAGTTTTATTTATTCATCATTTTATCATCATCTTGATTATTTCCCTGTGTCTTACTTAGCCTATGCTTACCATGATAAAAGGTGGTATCCTGGTATGAGATACAGGTAAGGCTTTCAGTTGCAACTCGTGCAACACACGAGAGCAGAGTTTTCAAAAAGCCCCCAGTAAATCAGAAATCAGTCTGTCCTGAGAGTCATTGGAATGGGCTTGGGTGCCTGGCATACTTAGGATCTTCTGGGAACTCCACTCCATCTGTGATTAGACACAGAAAGGCAGAAGGACTACCAGTTAAAATTACCCTCTTGCCTTTTAATTTTTCTTTTGCACCTAAATCTGTATCTAGGTATTTTTACATACACACACACACTTATATGTAAAAATGAATTAAGGTATATATTTGAATAAACTCATTTGCTTCACTCACATTGAAATGCCACTGTGGTTATTTAGCAGCTTTCAGGAAAGCCACACATTTCTGGTGTCCACATACCAATTAATATATTTGCCTTTCCTCCCAGTGTTACTGATTGTTCCTTGGGCTTAACCTTAGACAGTGACTTAGTTAAATGCTATATTGAATTTCACCATTTCCATTTGAACTACTTTTCTGGTAGTTCACTGAAGGGTTTATAGTTATCATGAGTGACCAAAGTACTTGGATGTGTGTACTTAGGTCAGTGTATAGGCCTATACATGTGGGATGGGGGTGAAATCTTTTAAAATAAAACAGCTGCAGAAGAAATGGTCAAGCCATTGAAGGCAATATGATAGCTGCTATTAAATCCCCCTTTGAGAAGCTTCCTTTAGCTTTGATGATTTTTTTTCATCTCAAAAGTTGCTATCAATTTTTCACTGACCTCAGCTCAACCTCACAAAATCAACCTGACTTCTAGTCTGTTCACTTCTTTCTTGTGCGTGGACAAAAATAATAAAATAGTGAATTTCATTGAAACCAAAAGTGACCAAAAGTCAGGATAGTTTGAGTTTTTAAAAATTCCATTAATTTTGTTTTGCTTTTGCAAAGCCAATACCCTGAGGTGGCTCGGGATCTTTTTTTGTCTGAGGTTCAGGGACATATGAATAAGTAGTTTGAGCCTTGGTCTTTAATTGTAACCAAATGCCCGATCTTACAAGGGATTGAGGACTACCATAAAGGTGTTCTCAGCTTTTCAGGGGTTGTTGCTGTTCTTGGAATAAAAATTACTTACATAGCGTCTACTCAATATAAAGTCTGAATGACTCATAATCATTATTTATGTTAATAACACCTTTATTGAGCATCCTTGTAATCATCAATTTATATATTCCTATTCAGATGGGAAATGGAAGCATAGAGGTACTAACGCCACAGACTAACTTGAGCTCTGCACCGCCTAGAGTTGCAATGCCTGCCTGATAGTGGAACATGGCAGCATGAGTCAGGCACTGAGTATCTTCTTCTCAGTGTGTATGAGGCACCTTGCAATGAAGTCGGCAGAATCACCGTCCCAAGCAGCAAATTTCTCATGGCCATCATGCTGAACACATCTTAAAATATTACCCCTTCTCAAGCATTTGGCCAGTATAGAGCTCCCATATTTCAGCCTGGGAAATCTGGGCAGCGTATGTGCACTCCACCCCACACTTCAGGAAGCAACACGTCCTGCTGCACATGCAGCATTTCATTGCTCTGCGTATTCACAGTAAATCTAACTTAGAAAGCCTTTTCTGTGCCTGTTCCCAGTGACTGGGCAGCACATGGGCAGTAGGTCCATTAGACAATCCCCAGAAGTGTAAGCCTTACTGTGCAGCATGCGGTGACTTTGTCACATGTGCACAATAAATATGATGCTCTCTAGAAGTGTTGGCCTGACTATGAGAGTTCACGCAGTCTTGTGGTTACCACCAGGCTGTATACAACCTGCTTGTAGAGCAGCCTGGGCAGAGCATCTGACCTGCCACAGCTCCCAAACAGCTTGAAATCCTAACAAATGCATACATTTTTCAACAGCTGCCTAAACAATGCTTCTGGGCTGAAAAAAGAGAATGTGTTCAGGAAATACAGCTGTTTGGTAGCCTGAATTCTATTAAGTCTAAGTTTATGAAGCTGCCCCTGAAGCTCACAGTCTTCCCTCAAATGCTGTTGACACCCAGGTCTCTTTCCTCACCCAAAGATAAGTAAGCTTCTAACTGTGCCTGCATGGTCCAAACCTCACTGCAGGTAGTGAAGGAGCCTGTTTCTTTCCTAGCCTGCGTGGTGTTTCTGAAAACTATGTGATTTTATGAAATCAGTGGAGGGATTGGCAACCATTGCATTCAAAGCAACATCTATGACACTTGCCAAGAACTCTAAATATTTGCAAACTAAGAATGATTTCCAGGCTGATTAATACACAGAATACCTGGCTTGAGGATTTAGGCATGTGCATTTTGGCTTGCCCAAAATAACACATCTTACCCAAAATGACAGAGAACCTCTGGAGCAGAACTGGAGTGTCCCAGGCTATTAATTTTGTTTTCCTATCATGGAGGCAATAGGTGATTTGTGGTTTTCTAGTCAAGCCTACCAACACAGGCAAAGTGATGGGGATGTTCTCAGAAACACTCGCTTTCCAGTCTGCTCACTTCTTCACAGAAGCATGCAGCCCTCAGCACTGCATGCAGTGTGGACCGATGTGGTATAGTCAGTGACTCAGTGTCTTTTCTCATCCTGGCTCCAGCGTAAATTAAACTGGTCGCCAGGAGATCTTTCTAGTGCTATTTTTGTTTCTAAAATTTACACATATTAGGGGATTAGATCTTAAGGAGAAAAGCAGGAAGCAAGGTCCCCATGTTGGAGCTGGTGGGTCCACCTTTCTGATGGCTTTTAGTAACTGAGGGGTGTTACTCCTTAACAGGCTCCGGGAAAACTCTGTCTCTTCCACAGACTAACTTTCTCATGGTGACAGAAACTAACATCCCAAGTGAAGGATTGGACTTGCCAGACAGGCTGCCTGTTCTAGATTACAGTCAGTGTTCTTACATGCAGTGTCCAGAGGCCATTGGACATCCCAGTAAGATGTGGCACCACTCCACAGGAAGCCAGTGAAGACTGTGCGAGGTGGGTAGGAGGTAATACCGCTTGGTGGGGAGACCTGCTATGGCTCTCTGCTACCAGTTTAAAGCTCCTCACACACTCACAGCTCCCTGTTCAGCTATATGGTGTTGGTTTGCTACATATGGGAGAAGCAGAACTGCTCTCCACCGAGATGAGGCAACCAAGAGAAATATTAGATGCTGTTGCACACTATTACAGCTATATGAAAGTGTCAAGAAAAAGACAGGACCACTAGTAGCACATCTTCGTATGTTCATTTAATTTAATTTAATTTAATTTAATTTTTTAATTTTTTTTTTAATTTCTGTTCTTGAATACAATCTTCCAGAAATTTGTAGTCCCTAATTCTATCACAACACCATCAAATTTGTGATATATGTGCGCTCCTGACAAATTTTCTTGTGTAATGCTGCATACTACAACTTTTTACAAAATCTTCAGCAGAAACCAGAACCGAGCTAACGTGGGGCTAGGTTCTGTTGTCAAATACACCCTGGTTCCCTCTGACTTTGGTGTGATTTAAGAATGTGACATGATGGCAAAACAAAATACCTATGTGCAAGCTTTCTGATTAGCCATATTAGTTTATGAGGCACTGACAACTTTCCAGGGATGCCATTCCAATTTTTGTGACAATTTTTTCACTGAATGTCTTCAGTAGGAAGACATTTTGTATGGGCACTGTTTTTATAGCTCTGGGACCCCTCTGAGCCAGTAGCAGCAGCCACAACACTCGTTGATCCAAGGACCAGGGAGATGCATACCTGGGATTGCAGAGGGGGATCACAGAAGTATCATGAGCAGGCTTGCACTGTATACTCATACTGGGCACCTCCCATGACAGGAACTGCATAAACCTTACCTTTCAGCTCTTCAGTCACTTCCCCTGCTTCTTCCAGTTTTTATACTATGTCCTCCTCTCCTGTTCCAGATCTTTTTTTTTTTTTGCTGTCCTCTCCCTATAGTACTTTTGCCTCTACTTTCTTCAGTTTGCTCTTCTTTGCTCTTGTCTCTATTCTTATTTCCCTGTTTGATTTTTTACTCAGTTTCTTTTTCCAGTTCTCTCTTCAGAGTCTGTAATCTCACTCCCACTCAATAAATCTCTTTTTTTCTGCTCTTTTTAGGTTACTCTTTCATTGTAAGTTTGTTTTTCAGCAATTTCTTTAATTTCTCTCTTCTATATCTTTAGTTCACATTCCTTTAAATTCTAAACCATTGTACTCTACCCAGTTTCAAACATAACATTCTTCTCTACTGTCATGGCATACATTCATCTGATGCTGTCTTACTCACAACCTACTGTGCTTCGCCATCTTCTGTTTTTAAAGTAAAGGAAATGGCATACCATGATAAATCTCCATACAAAACTTCAAATTTGCAGTTTTCTTCTTAACCCACCCCATCAGGAAAAACTTACCTATTGCCTACATCTTTTCACCAGCTGATGGACAAGAACCCTCCATTAGAAATTCCTTCATCCTAGAGAAATCATTCTGTTGCAGCATCAGCTCTAGTTATAGAACAGGGAATATTGTTATTGTTCCAACTAGATTATATAAACTTGGGAAAATACAACTTTGGAAAACAAATCTGCTTGCGAGAAATGATCTATTAGTGTATTCCACATCTGCAGCTTTTCAACTGCATATATTTCTGTTGAAGATAAGAAAAACTGTTCATCCACCTAGCGCCATGGAATCCATCACTCAATGAAATCATGTAAAGTGTTGATTCTTATCCTTCAGCCTATCTACTGGTAACAATGTGGTATGAATCCACGGAAATGTTTCAAGAATCCAAGTAGCTGACCCCATCCTGACAGATTCTTGATTGCAATCCTTACTTTTTAAAAAACATTCAGTAGATCAAATGTATTTGATGGTCTCCCACAAACCCTTCAAGTACATGCTTTACTGTGTCTTGTAGGTGAAAATTATTTGTCTACCTGTACCACAAAACCTTTCACTTCCTACATTGCTTCTCTTCTGACATCAAATAATCACTTTGGACTTCCACACGTCTTCTCTAAAACTAGCAATAAGGACACAAATTACTCATCTTTCCTGGACTTTTTGCAATCTGACAACAAATTCTTAAATGTGGAAGGAAGCCCTTCCTCCTTGCATAACTACCAGTTGATAATTTTTCTGTGAGACTGTTTTCCAGAAGAGTGTAATCTCTGTATTTCTCTCAGATCAAAGCATGATCATGGTCAAAACTCCTTTTTACAAAGAATTATGGCAATTTTGTGCATGCAGACTGTTCATTAGAAATATGAGGAGAAGCTTCTCCCAGCTAGAAGATACACCTCACAGAGAGATGTGTATTTGTTGTTTATTTATGCTGCACAAAAATGTGAAGATGAGCAATATAAACACACATTAATTATACTTTTCTGCTTCTACTCTATAGAAGGTTAAAGTGGAAACTATATAAAAAGTTAAAGTGTAATTAGATCATGATATCATAGTGACCATAAGGACAATCTAAGGCATGTTTTGTATCTACAGATGCACGTCATGAATAACTGCAGAAGTTGCTTCCAGTATGAAGATTATGTAATAGCTGGACTACCAAGGAGGCAGTTGCTTATTCGCAGACCAAAAATCAGTCTTTAGTTACAAATAGCAGTTCTCAACTTTCAAAGGTATATCTTCTCTTTTTTTCCCATACAATAACAGATAAATTGTGCATAGGGAATAACAAGACTGTGAAATGTGGGGGAGAATGAGGACAGGCTAGTATTAGCCTGGGATGCATACCTGGGTCTCCCATTGTTTGCCGTCTGGGTTTCTCAGGGCAGGTCCTTCAGCAGAGAGGAAGACTGGACTCATTGGCACAAGCTTTATTTCCTGCTGAAGAAGCCTGTGCACATGCCATTACAGTGAATCCATCAATCAGACTTGAAATAAGTTGGTAGGCACTTGGACTAGCAACACAGAAATGAAAGGATCCATTCTCTATTCATGGTCTCATAAACTATTAACTCCCACTTGAATTGCTCCATTAGATTCCCACTGTAAGTTCATTAGCTTCCTTTTGGTCTTTATTCTTTGCTTGATCCTGTTGTTTGTGCAGGATACCATTGTAGACACACAGTATTTTAAGCTGAAAGGTCTCTTCCCCTGGAAATTTAAATAGATTGGACTGCGTGAAAACATCTTACAGCACACGTGTTGCGTGCTACAAGGGAGTGAAGTTTCTGTCTGAGTCCAGCTATTAATAATGATTTGTATGGAGACTAAGTAACAGAAAAAATATTTAGGAAAAGATTTCTTAGTTCTTATAAGATTGATTCTTTGGTAGGCAACTTTCTTAGTTTATGAAGTAATTTAGAAAGTGCTGTGTTGTAAATTACAAAGTACAGTACATAGCACTCAGGCTAAGGGCAGTTCTGTTATTATGACTGCCTGAGATCTGATAAACTATTATATCTGCCTTTATAAACACTTTATTAAATATCACACTATCTCAAACCCAAGAATGTTGTATAAAAGCAACTTGAGCAATTCAACATCCACTTTTTGTCATAAAAAAAAGAAATATTCTCTTGATTAGTTTCTATGAAGCATAATAACTGTAAAATAAACAAGATAATCCTTGTGTAAACAGCTCAGGGTACGTGGAGCACAGAAATGGATAGAGGCACAAAGAACATTCTTGGCTCTAAAACCTGAAAGCAAATCTCTGCTTCATTTAATCTAGTTTAATAATAGTTTTAATTGCAGTATTTTTAAGTCGCTGGAAAAAAAAAAATCCAGCTTTTTTTTTTATTATTATTTTTTCTGTCCTCCTAGGTAGCATCCCCTGGAGTGCAATGAATCTTTGTGTTCATATGTCCTTTCAGACCCATCTCTAGACTTCAACAGCAGAGTTCTGCTGGGCAACTATTCTGCTGTTCTTCATACATCAAGGAAACAACACGTGGCTTGCCTGGCCTCAGAGTAAGGGTCTAACCTACAGTTCACTAACAACACTCCCTGCTCCATACAAGAAGTGTAACCAGTGTTTCACAGCCATAATGGTAAGAAATACAGATTTCTCTCATAATCAGCTGTTTCCCTTCTTTAAGCATTTCCTTCAAGTCAGATGTAA
Source organism: Syrrhaptes paradoxus (assembly GCA_013400615.1). Taxonomy (NCBI): domain Eukaryota; kingdom Metazoa; phylum Chordata; class Aves; order Pterocliformes; family Pteroclidae; genus Syrrhaptes; species Syrrhaptes paradoxus. Next base: position 8,864 of record VZTO01028187.1, read on the forward strand.
TGAATGGATTTTACTTTCTTTTTCGCATTATTTTAATCCCCAATTTTGAAGGCACAGTTTACATTTCTGCAGTGACAGACATCTGAAGCACTCTGTGCAAACATTACTTAGTGAAACTTTATGTGGCCAGCTGGAATGAAGACACCTGCCTCCACAAAGACCATGATCCATGAGAATCCCAAGGAAGCAGAATCAGACATTTTTCAAGAGCTGGATAGCTCTCAAATATTACTAATCCTGCCAGATTCCAATGTTCCTTTTGAACTAGAACACAGGTTAACATGGTTAAGATGTAAATACAGAAAGGAAATGACTACATGCTGTTTTTTTCAAATTCATATGTATATGTATATGTATAATGTGTGTGTGTGTATGCGCATGTGCAATTGTTGTATTATCAACTTATTTGGGTTTAAACAATACTAGAACTTAAAGTCCTGGTTTTATCTTATTTATAACTTCATATCATCCATCCTATTAATAGCAGATTTCCTGTTGACATCAATCATGGGAAGATGTAGTCACAATCAGTTTTTTAAATGGCCTGGAGGTCTTCCAGACCACTGGAAGACAACCTGTCTCCAAACTCTTTTACCTACAGTCCAAAGGAAGGACCAATTCTTCCCAACACAGAACAGTATTTGAACATATTATACTCTTTCCTAAAAGACAGATAGGCATTAAGGTATTTTTTTCCTTAGTTTATATGAGTGCAATGTTTTGTCTAAGTTTCCATTTATACATCATTTCTGAAACCCCCAAACTTACTCAGTGGTAGATTTATAAGAAGTCAGGGTAGGAAAAGGACTTTAAATTCCAATATTTGCTCCTGGGTAGCACTGTACACACTCTTATGTCACAGAATGCTTTCATAGTCATGCACCACCCCCATGTAGTTTAGGGCAATGTCCTCCCATGGATCATTTTTATCTTTTCTTTATTCCCATGTGAGCAGGATCAATACTTCCCATTTGCAACCTTTTTTTTTTGATAGAGTCAGCCTAACAGGCAAAAGCAACAAAATGTCCCAAGCATATACCACCAAGTTCAGTGCAACTCCACCTTTGATATTCCTTGCACTTATGTTATTAACATAGCAATCAATGTGTTATGTGGTAGTCAATACACATAACTACTCACTCTTGAACAGTCACACACAGCTTAGCTTCAATATAAGAGAAGCTAACACAAGCATGAAAGTTTTTCACAATGATTTTTAGGGGGCTCGCAAAAGAGAGGAGGTTTATCTCCCCCTACTTTGTGGAGGAGTTTCTAGCCCACAGTGCCTCTAATCAGGATTAGATGATAGTATCTGAAATGCAGACAGCTGGGGCTCCATTCACCGCTCTCCCAGTTGCAGTACTGTGTTGGTGAGCTGATAACAGGCAGACATGATAAAGCCTCTTGGAGACACAAGCTCATCTCTTTGGGAGCTGTCTTGGCAAGCTGAGGGTGAGCCCCTGCCCAGTATGCGGGGCCTGATGGTCAGAAAGCAGCACACAATAGGAATCCCATTACCTACAGAAGTATTAGAAAAGTGTTCCCAGCTGAAAGCCTTTATCCAATTCCAATTGTTGATTGAACAACAACATTAAGGGCAGCATCATTCCATTTGCTACTGTGTCAAACAATGCAATGACTGTTTAGAATCACATTTTGCTGCCTGAATAGCTGAATTTACTGTGGGAGTAGACAAGCATTTACGTCCAGAAAATCTGCATTCCTTAAAGCAGATGTTTTTAATTTTAATAACATCAGCCTATAGAAATGAATATGTGAAATGTTCTAATTGCTGTGTGCATGTTGCTTTTTAGGAGTAATGTTCCATCTTGGTGGGTTTGCAGAAAAATTCAGGAGCCACCAGGAGAAATAAGCCGCTACTAACTGTACTACCAAGAATAATGCTGCATTTTTGTTCTTTGAAAGCCATTTAAAAATGCCCTCCTGTGCAGAAGAATTTCATTTTCTGCACTGTAGATATGCTGCGTTATAGATTCGTACTTGGAAAATTGCACATTTAAAATTGTTTGCTGTGTGTGCCTTTACTTTTCCACACATGCAGCCCAGATGTGTGCATGTACATATCATACAAAATGAGAATGTACTGTTTTTACAAGCTAGGACATATCTTTATGAATAGTACACAAATGGAATCAGGGGAAGCCCTTCATGGGCTCGAGGGTATGCAGGGCAGAGCCCTTGGCCTCCAGGTAAGCAAAAGATACATACAGCACTCACTTTTCTAATTATTCTGTCTATACAACAGAGCATAGTGCAGAGGTCCTTGAAGTGGTTCTAAAACAGTGCTTGCAGTGTCTTATTGCAATAGCAAAGGGCTCAGCATAGGGTACTTTGCTCAGTGAGAAGCTGAGTAAAATTAGCCTGCATTGTGCTGTGCCTTCCTATACAAGACTGGTAATGGTATATGAGCTGCCTCACGTATGTACAAATTGTTTCCGTTACAGTGGGCACACGTGACACTTGAACTCATACAGATAGGTGCCATTCTGATGAGCGGTCTTGTTGGCTTAAGTAGCACAACTTGTACTGATGAGGTCTATGTCTGTGAGGTTTTGTGATCTTTCTATCTCCTATGGATTTATTTTATAGATGTTGTTCAATACATGACTAGGATTGACATTTTTGAACTGTAGATCATTCTACAACCTTCCTTAATAAAACTAGGGCTCTGAAATCACTTGCCTGTCCTATTAAAAAAAAAAATTAATAAAGCATAGGGGAAAAGGCAATGTGACTTTAATTGAGCAATAAATAAGACAATCTTTAACAGAAAGGACTTATGTTTGAAAGAATATTTTAACTGCATATGCTACCTCTGCTTTCTCCTTCCATAGATGCTATGCTTCCCAGTGACCAGTCACTTAAAGAGCCATACTGCGTGCATGTGTGTGTGTGCTGAGATATGAAAAGCACTGCACTGTGACATTGTATGTTTCAAGCCCTGTACTTCCAAACTACTGGAGCCCAGCAGCAAACCACCAGACCTACCAGCTATTCCCTGCTCTCTAGGTGACATAAACCTGGATTTGGGTGCTCAGGGCAAGCAACATCAGGACTTGATAATAAGAAAGAACCAAAACAAGAAATGGAGCCAGATAAAAAAGCATTCCTAGCACCTTAGATGGCAACATGTTTGCATTGAATAAAACAGGTTTAGGATGTATGAATGCTGTTTTACAGTGGAACATGACTCTGAAAAAAATATATTTCCCATGAGACAGATTTTTTAAAGTATTAAGATGCAGAGAGACGTGTATTTTGGTTTCCAAAAGTATCCAGGGAATCCTCAAAGGGATTTATATGCTGAACCTGCACTTATTTCAAGGAGCATTAGACCCTTTGCCACTTCAAAATCCTCCCCTCAAAGTACCTATCTTTATTTTAGCATGCGAAAATCTCTGGCCCTGTGAAACTAAAGCTGTAATATCCATGGATGGATAAATTAGCTCAAACTTTAATACTTTTGGAATAAGTAGAAAGAGAATAGCTTAGTGTGCTCATTATGAGATGGATGGTGCAGCAGTACTTCTGACTTAAAGTTTTGTATATCAGTAAACTATGAAAGGGTAGTGCCTGTGGCACCATACATAATCGGAGCCTACCCCTGCAGTGATCAGACGTGAACTCTTGTGCTGCTCCAATGGAAGCCACGGGGAGTTTCATCGTTGAACTGGGGGGGTACAGAGTCGAGTCTCCCTGACCCAGCGGGGCTGTGAGGGAGGATAGGGGGGTACTTTTTTCTATGTAGGTACCTTTAGATGTACCTGTGAAATAGTTGAGTCGTAAACCTGTTGAATTCTTGTGTTTTGCTGCTAGAAAGAATCCATAAAAAGAGATTTATTGTCATATTTCCCTTTTGTGTTATATGGTTCCCCTCCATCATAAAATATTCTCATCGGTTTACAGCAAAGCAAATATAGCAGCTTAGTTCAAAAGCTCCAGAGTTTCCCTCTGTTACACCCCGGCTTTCAGACATAATTGAATTAGCTCCTATTTTTGTTGATACTAGCGAGCTGATTGCTGCCCTGAGCCGCAGTAACGAGGTTTATCGAGACCTGATGTGCGCACAGGGGTTGTCCCGCAGGGACCAAAATGGACCCGCACCAGCCCACAAGTCTGTAGGAACCCGTCCAAGGGTTTTTAACTTTTATTCTTCCTGCCGAAGATTTAAAGCGGCTTTGTACAACAGTCAAACAAGAATAAGCAGCTGTGGAAAATATAACAAATCATAAGAGAGAGAGGGAGAGAAGCCGGCAAACCAAACCAAAATGCTTTGAGAGCCCTGCGTGGGGACAGGCGGGTCGCCTGCCTGATCCCTGACCCCGGCTTAGGAAGCGAAGGGGGACTTGGGGGAGATCTCGCGTACTGGAAAGCTCATGGCTTCAAAACAGCATTGCAAAAAAACTTCAGGCAGAATTTGGGACTGGGCTATTCTGCTTTTGGTTTTGACTTTTTTTTTCCCCCGAAGATCACTTGCTAAGTGGCTCCTCCGGGCGGTCCCGTTCATCCCCCCCCCCCCCCGACCCCGGCAAAGGTGTCCCGGGGCTGTGCAGGGAGAGGCGGCGAGGGGGGGCGGGCAAGGGGAGCTCGCCCCAGCGGGCAGGTAGCCACAAGCCAGGCCGTAATTACAAAGCAAACAAGGGTGAAATATTGGATCAGCCTCGCCCGTGACAAGATCTGTGCTTTTTGCCGCCAATTTGTTTGTGGAGCTCTATTTAAAGGCGCTTGATTGAGGAAACGTTGAAAATAGCAGTTAGGGTTTCCCTAATGAGACCTCTAGAGGAAAGCGGTGGCATTCAGGGGGCTCCGAGAGGAGGGGAAGCGCTTAACCCTTTCCAGCAGCCCCCAGCCCGCCGGGGCTCCTCCCGGGCGCGGCACTGCCCGCGGGGCGCCGCCGGGGCCCCTGGGGGGAGGCCGGGGCCGCCCTCCACCCCAGGAGGCTCGGGGGACGGCGGGGGCCAGCCCGCCTCCTCCCCTTCGGCCTTCAGAGTTTCTACCCCCGGCCAGCGGAAGGGGTGGCGGTGGGCCCCGTCGAGGGCAGTGCCAGGGCCGGGCTGAGCATCCCCGGCCTCTGCCGGCGGGGGCGGCCGGTGCCCCCAGGCTTGCGCCCCAGCGGGACCGGGGCGTCGGGGGTCGGCCTCCCTGCCTCTCCCCGATTTACTGGGTCAAACCATCGGGCTAATGCTTCAACCCAGCAGCTCAAGGGCAGGCGGAAAAAAAAAAAAAAAAAAAAAAAAAGAGTGGGGGGGTGGCTTAGAAATGGTGAAAAGACCGAGAACGTCATGAACAAGTAACGAGAGGTGTCACATGAATTCGCCCGGCGCTGGGGCCTTGTGACACCCTCTTCCATGTAATGCTTGTTCTATTTTCTCTTGCTGTGTGAGCCTGCCCCGGCGCTTCGCACACGCTTACGTGCTCAATTAGCGCCTGTCTGAATCCCGTATTAAATACGAATTAGGTTCTTGGTAAAACGCATGTTGCTAATATTTTGGAAGGTGCTAATGCCTGTAAGGGAGTGTGGATTGCAGTCCTGTTTCAGGTTTCCTTCTCCAAGCGCTGACACTTGAACGACATTGAAATCCCCTCTCTCTCGATTTGATAAATCAACTTCAGTTCCGAAAAACGGGGCTCGCTCTCACAGTGAGCTGCCTGCAGCCTGCAGGGCCCTCGGATCTTACCTAGGGCATGTCTGCCCGCCCCTCTCCCTGGCCAGCGCACTGGCTTCTGCACCAACATCCCCGTCAGCTTCTGCTGAAAGTGTGTATGTATGTACAGATATATACCTGGACGGAGATCAAAATAATCCTTTAGGTAATACCTAATAAAAAGGGAGCATTGTCTCTTCCTAGAGGGAAAAAAATATGAAAAGCAGAAAAACAGTGCTGACTTACAAAAATATGTTCTGCACGGTGATCTAAAATATTTGTTTTTGTTGTCGCATTTACACCCAACGTTTTGGTCATAGCTCCGTTTCCCTGCAGGTCTGAGGAGGTACATGACACTCAGTACTCCATTTCCCGGCTTCTTCAGTTACTTTCCTGAAGAGAATATTAAAGACAATTTTTTTTTGTCAGCTAAAGTGAAGCAAATAAACATTTTGTGTATCCACGGATCGGTTGTATCATCTGTAAGAACAAATTACAGTAGGCTGAGCATTTCTAGTAAAGCCTCCTGCCTTCTGTTATGCTATGCCATTTCTGTTTGTAATTATTTTTATTTTAATTTTATGTCATTTTTAACAGAAGCCAGATCGTTTTTCCCTCCGTGTTTTGTACACAATGCTCTCTTTCTCGATAAGATGTTCTTTCCGATCTTTTCATTTTTTCTTTTTTAAAATGTTTATAGTTCCCCACGAGCAATTCTCCAATATTTCTCTCTTCTAGTTTAAGGACTTGTCCCTGTCTTGCTTTATTTGTTTGTGTGAAATTCAGTTTGAAAGGAGATCAGAGAAAGCAGGAGGGGTTTGTAATAAGAGAATGACCAAGTGACCTATAGGCTGATTATATGTCATTAACTGGAGACTTGGTGTATCCAAATTACCAAAAAGACCTCACTCGGCCAGATCAATTACACCGAGATACGCACATAGGAATTGCGGTCCAGGCTGATGCTTCTAACAAGTGGGCAGCCGACATTTGCAGGAGTCAAATGGGTTTTAGGACGAGCCCATGTGCTTCAGCCGATCCCGGGCAGGCGGGAGCGGGGTTCGGTGCGCCAGGTACACGGTGTGGCGGGCACCGACAGGACAACACCGACATTTTGGGCCAAATTGCAGTTAATTGTCACTGCTCCAGAGGGATTTTTATTTTTTTTTAAGCGAAGCGACGTTGCCTTTGATCTATGAGCGCTGTTTAAACTCCAGCCTTGTTAAATTGAGACTTTCCATGAAGAATGACAGTAGAACTGTTGATTTTTGTTAGCCTAAACCCCAAATGATGTCAATCTAACCTCTGCTTCCTCCAACGCCTGAACGTCAGATGCTGGAGGAGAAAATATTTATTAATGAAGGCAATTACATTCGCGAGCAATTTCATCAATGCCGAGCTCAAGAGCGGCTTAAGATGCTCTTTACCAGGAACTTAAACAACATTACGTGAAAAAAAGTGTGCATGTCTATGCACATACATGTGAGTGTTTACACACGTGTATATATAGGACAGTATACATGTGTATGTATAGGACGGATACACTACAAATCCAGTAAATAGAGACACACTGCGTTTACTGCAGAAACTTTGTAAGGTCTTTATTATTGTTCTTCTGACGAGGAAGTGGTCTTGCTTGGAGTTCGTTGTGATTCTCTTTTCTTTCTGTGATTCCTGTCTAGGGTCTAAATGCAACTCTGGATCCTAGGTCACAAATATAAGCAATCCTAGAATAATTGCTTACACATGCACTGGTAAAACGCGTAGAGTCCCGTACTTATCGCCAATCATTGCTACTTACAAAATGGTCAATGTCTTTGGGTTTTTCTGGTCCCTGCTTTTTTTTTTTTTTTGTATACATAACGGCACGAGATTATCATGCCTGAAATACGTGGGCGTTCGTTACCGATAATAGTAACGTAAACCAGGGTTCCTCCACCTCCAATGCCAGCAATTAATTCGGGCCTGCTGGGCCCGATTCTGCCCTCTGAAATCCAGGTTTTGTGAGCCTAACGGAGGGTACAAGTAGGCTCGTTAGGCACAAGTCTTTTTCATTAACCCGCATTGACAGGTTGACCTTCAAATGATATTTCTCCGGTGCCTCTTTACAAAAAAATCCGTTTTCTTGTGTGTTTACGTTCTTCTGCGAAATCCTAAACGATGGTCCAGGGATAGGATGCGTCGCATCCCTGGGACAGGAGTTGCTTCGGCATTCCCAAACCCATCCGAGGACGGTACCCCTTTCTGATGCGTTTGGTCCTGGGCCAGTGACATCATGCGCTCTATAAATTCAAATGCGCCTCGACTTTTCCAGCCCTGCACCGTGCTGCCCAGCGATGTGGTAGGCAGCCGGGCGGGCGGAGGAAGGAGCGGCGCCCTGCAGACCACCACCCCTAGCCGCTCAGGAGCTGCCGGGGACGAAAGCTATAGGGGGGGACCGCCCGGCCAGACGTAAGGGACCGAGTGCCCTTGGAGTGCTCTTGTGGGTCCGATTGTTTGCTTTAAATAAAAGTATGAAGTGAACAGGAGGACCCGGAGCAGCTGCACGGCTGCCTGCACCCTCAAAATCGCCCCGCCGGTATCGGGCGCTCCTTCGACGACGAGGTGCAGAAAAGGCGCAAACGAATGAGAGGCCTGCTCATTCCATGACCCGGCGCGGTGTGCCGGCAGCTCACTCGGCCCGCCAGCCCCAGGCAGATGTGGGCTTCCCGACCACCCAGCGTCGGCACCTCTTCCCCGTGTCCATACGGTTTCGTCTGATTCGGAGCAATTAGCTTAATTTGCAATTTAGCTTAATTCACACAAACCCGGTCTGGGGAGGGGAGGGGACGGGGGTGAGAGCACAGCTCTGTTGTTTTGTTATCCCCAAATCCCACCCTACCCTTGGCCCGCAGGAGAGAAGTGACCTGGCGATAAGCGGCCCGGCAGCGGCCGAGCGGCGGCCCCGCTGAGAGGGCGCCCTGCCCGCCGCCTCCCGCCGCCGCCCCNCGTGCTGGAGAGGCAAGAGCAATGGGACAGTGTCCCCACACACACACCCACCTCCGACAAAATAAAATTAAAAAAAAAAAAAAAAAAGCGGAGGGATAGGAAGGAGAGGAAAAACCAGCCTCGGCACAGTCGCCACCAAAATTTCTTAATTCAAGCGAGCTAGGAAGGTCCTGTCTGGCACCAGAGCCCAGAGAAATCGCCTCCTAACATGCAACCATTTTGGCAGGGGAATAAGTGACATAAGGCTGGAGCATTTTTTTTAAGCAAATTATTTGTGGGTGAAAAAAAAAATCTAATCAAATCAATAAATGGAAGATTAGCAAGACGTTGTGCCTTTTTAGCGAACTCTAAGCCTAGTCTTGGGAAAGGTACTTCGGGCTGCAGCCGTTTCCGACGCGTTGATCAAACAGAACAGGCTGTAACCCCTGGTCGGGCAGGCTGAGCAGTTAAAAGCTGAGGGAGGACACAAGAGCTGCATTTGCTCTAAAACTCGCTTTATAAAACGCATAAACAACCGCTGGGGGATAGGAGGAAAAAATATATATAAGATCCTGATGGGTGCTTTATCTAGAGACCCTTTTTCTCCAAAGCTAATTAAGCAATAATGATGCTAGCTTTGGAGAGTGGTGTTCTGATCGATATCTCTTGTATCTTTTATTACTTTTTCTGTGCCTCATGTTTTCCTTTTCCTTCATCATTGGAGATGTTATCGGAGTGACTGTAGTGGCTTGCCACAGAGACTGTCACAGTTGCAGTCCAGCCTGCAGTATATTGAAAAGATCCTACAAAAATAAGGAGAGTGCAAAGAATCACAACCCTGTTTGCAAGCCAATATACCTTTCCGGCCTTGACAATGTCCGCTTCTTGTTCTCGTCAAGGAAAATAGCTCAGCAAAATAGAGATGGAGAAACTGGGTGGTTTTCCAGGCTGTGCCCTGCAGACATTGCATCCCAAGCGGCAGGGGTGAGCTGCCTGGCCGCTCCGGGGTTCTGCCTGCACAGTGTGTCCACGGCCTTTCTTAAATTTAAAAATCCTCACTGGAGACACTTTATTTCCTCAGGATAACACAATATATACTTGTGTGCGTGTGCATATATAGATACAGTCATTTTAGCTACAAGCATGTGTGTGTAGGTATAAAATGTACATGTATATACATTAGTTTTACATCTGGACTAGTTTTTCACTTTCGTACTCATTTTTCACCCAGACGACCACGCATATGTGTATATATGTACACCAGTGCACGCCTGCGTTGCTATTCCTGGTGCCCGTCCCCTCGCCGGCTCCGGCTCCGCGCTCCCCGTTCTGCCGCCGAAGCGCGGGGCAGGCGCCCGGCTTCCCCTTCGCCATTTCCCCGGTACGGCGGCGGTCTGCTCCTTGGCAGGCGGCCTCCCCCGACGAGACAGACTGCCACCTCCCCGCAGAGCTTTCACCTCCGAGAGCCCTAGACCCACCTGAAAAGCCCCTGGGCCCCAGCAAGACCCCGTGTCCCGGCGGCACCTACAAGGGCGAGCGGGGCGGCAGCCCTGTCCCGCACCGGGACGGCTCGAGCTCAGCTCGTCTCCTCTCCTCAGGCGTTGAGTTGGTTCTCCGCAAGAGGGGCTTTTTCGCCCACTTTTCCCCTCAGTGCTTCCCCCCCAAGGCATCTCCACCGGCTCTGCGGTGAGTCCGGAGAGCGCACCGAGCTTCTGCAGAAATTGGGCTTGCGGTTCTTGCTGCCTCCTTTCGCAGACTCCTCAATCTCTGTCTTTCTCTTTCTTTAATTTATGACCTCTCAGCTCCTGTTGACACAGTTTTCCACACTGCCTATATTGTAGGATTGCATTGTAATATACGCCGAATCAGCCTAGCCTTCAGCCAGCACACGTAAGGGCGGGTATTTGATATTTTGCAGCTATTTAGTAAAGCTCGGCTCCGTTTGAGGATGACGACAATTCGCCTCGCCTCCAAGTTATCCATGAATTAGAGCCTGAGATCCATTTTCCCTTTGTAATGTCTTCAAGCTTACCAAATCAAAACACCTAAATAGCTACGGGAGATTTCCTCCTGGCTTGGCCGTTAAACAAACATTTGACTATTCCCTTTCGATAGTTAAACCTGCTTTCCGCAGATGCTGGTCCTTTTTTTTTTTTTTTTATTGCAGAAGCAGGAATGCGGCGAAATATTTATATATTTGTTAGTAAAAGCTAGAAAATAAGCTCTTAACATGCTGTAAAAAATATTCGGTTACTTACCGATCAGACCAGTTAAACAAGCATGAAACTGATTTCAGGAGCATAAGCGAGTCGGGAGAATACTGCTCGAGGTGCGTAGACGCAGGCAGCAAGCTGGAAGAGAATCAGTTAGAGTCGGGTTTATTGTTAGTGTTTCAAAGCAATACTTTCTGGAAGAAAACACCGTCCCTGGCCAAACCCTGAGCTCTCCGCTCCCTCGACAAGTCAGCAGCCGCGAAGCCGGAGCCAGCCTTTGCGGACTTGGATCGCAAGCCCGGTGACAGACAAGGCAGAGAAAAAAGCGTCTGCCTCCTCTCGGGAATTAGTGATCTCTTTGTGTCTATTAACCATCAATAAAAGTATAAGCCGGAGCGTAGCTGGGGCATGTCTATCGCGCCAGACAATCGATAAAGTGCCCTCCGAAGCCGGTTTTACTTTTTCCTCTCTCGCGCCGGCACAAAGCACTTTGTAAAAGCAACCTCGGAGCATATCAAACTCTCACAAAGATTTTTTTTTTTGCCAATAAATTCCTTGGATCCATACTGTACCTGGTTTGAGATTATCCGATATTTAAGTTTTCATGAGTTTGTTTAGTTTTTGGTTGTTGGGTTGGTCTTTTTTTTTTGTTTCTTTTAACGCAGATTTTACAGTAAGGCATCTGCTAAACACTTGCATTAACCTCTGCCTCCATGATAATTTTTTCCCCCCTTGTTTTAATTACATTATGGATGCGGAGGGGCAGCCAATCCTAAAAGAGGAGCTCGGCAATTAGCAGGGAGAACATCAAAAAAAGTTTTATTGCGGAGGGCGGCGGGCCCCGCCCCCGCTGCCAGCCATTGGCGGCTGCCGCTTCTGACGACATATATTAACCCGAGCGGCCCTAAACATGTAGCTGTACATGGAGATCGTGCCGGGGAGCCCCGCCACTGCCCCGCGCTGCCCCGAGACCCGCCGCCACCCACCGCCGCCCGCAGCCGCCGCCGCCGCGCCCTTCCGAGCGGCGCGGATGCCCCAGAGGAGCGCTGGGGTGCTGACCCCCGCGGCGCGGCGGGCAGGGATGCCTGCGCCCGCCCGGCACTGACGGCCCCCGCCGTAGGGCAGAGGGGAGCGCCGCCCGCCCGCCCGCCCCAAGCCCGGGGGCGCATGGAGGGGGGCCGCGTGTAAGTACCACCCGGACGGGCCGCGGCGGACTTGGCGAGAGCGGAGGGAAGCAAGAGGCGAGAAGATCCTGGGCTGGGAAGCCAAGCCATTTTGTTTTGGTCGACTTCTCTCCATAGCTCGCTTTTTTTTTTTTTTTTTTTTTTTCCCTCTGCGCGCTTCCTCGAAGACCCGGCCCCGGGCGCGGAGGAGGAGGTGGAGGCACAACGCATGAGCGGCGGCGGCGGCGCCTGGGGAGGGGGGATCACTCGGGCACTCGCGGGGACTCTGCAGCAGCGCCCTATGGAGAGGCAGAGGGCGGCGGGGCAGTGCTGAGGGGTGAGCGGCGGGGAGAATCTCCCGCCGGTGCGGCGGGGNCCGGGGGGGCGGGGTGGGGTGCTCTAGGGAGCGGGGATGAGTCTAGTGGGCGGCTTCCCCCACCACCCGGTGGTGCACCATGAGGGCTACCCTTTCGCCGCCGCCGCCGCTGCCGCCGCCGCCGCCGCCACCCGCTGCGGTCACGAGGAGAACCCCTACTTCCACGGCTGGCTCATCAGCAGCCACCCGGAGATGTCCCCCCCTGACTACAGCATGGCTCTGTCCTACAGCCCCGAGTACGCCAACGGGGCGCCGGGCATGGACCACTCCCATTACGGGGGGGTGCCTCCCGGGAACGGCCCGCCTGGGCTCGGGGGACCTCGGCCGGTGAAGCGCAGGGGCACGGCGAACCGCAAGGAACGGCGCAGGACTCAGAGCATCAACAGCGCCTTCGCCGAGCTGAGGGAGTGCATCCCCAACGTGCCCGCCGACACCAAGCTCTCCAAGATCAAAACTCTCCGTCTGGCGACCAGCTACATCGCCTACCTCATGGACCTGCTGGCCAAGGACGACCAGAACGGGGAGGCGGAGGCCTTCAAGGCAGAGATCAAGAAGACAGACGTGAAGGAGGAGAAAAGGAAGAAAGAGCTGGTCAGTGCTGCGGGACGGGGCGGGACGGGATGGGATGGGGCGGGGGGGGGGCCGCAGAGAGGAGGCTGCTCCGCCGGCCCCCCAGCCTCGCGCACCCGGCGCTAGGCTGGGTCGGGTCGCCGGGGGATGTCCGTGCGGGGGGGGACCTCGATGCCGCCGGTCCCTGGCCGTACCTGTGGGCCGAGAGAGGGACAGGGCACGGCCGCCGGCGCCAGCGGCTGTGGCAGAGTGCCCGGGCCCGGACTGCGTCGGGCAGCTCCGAGGGAAAAGAGGCGCCATGGTGGGAGGGGGGTCCCTTCCCTGGCTACGGTTTGTCCTGGGTCCCAGACCATGACCCTGCCGGAGACAAGCCTCCACTCTCTTAAATAAAAGGCTGGAGGCGCGGTTACCCGGCTAAACCCAGCCCGGCTTTACACTCCGGGAAAGCAATAGGTTCGCAGCGCGGGGCTTTCCTCCTGCCCGCGCTTGAACTTAAAATTTTGACTCTTACCGACAGAAGCGACTTTGGCGGGGCAGCGCCAGCGCTTTTTCCTGTAGGCCCCGCGGCACGCGCAGGCGATCTTCCCGCAGAATTCGGTGGCCGCGGGCCCGGTATTTTGCCCGGTTGCGTGCCCGTGCCCATCTCGTCCCCGCAGCCCGGGGGGAGCGGTTTGGCCAGGACCTGATCCCGACCCCATCTCCCCGCAGATGGCCGGCGCCGCCCGGCCTCCCTCCCGCTCCCCGTGTCTCCGGGCCCCGGGCTCCGGCCGCGGCAGGGCAGCAGTCCCGGCTCGGAGCGGGGCTCGGCCTCCGGACCGTGGGCGGCTGCGCACGGCGCGGGGCCGCTCCCACGCGCGGCGGCTTCACCCGCGGCGAGATCCCACAGGGGCCACCCTGCGTTGTCCCCTGCAGCCCCGAGGCCTCGGCGGGAGCCCGTGTCTCCTCGTAGTTTTCCCTCTGAGGCCAGGGCAGAGGCGACCTAGGAAGGGGAGGAATATTTCTAACCTGTTTTTCTCCTCTCCCCCTTCTTTTTTTTCCCCTCTCTCTTTCTCTCCCTTCTCATCCCGTCTCCCCAGAACGAAATCTTGAAAAGCACAGTTAGCAGCAACGATAAGAAAACCAAAGGGAGGACTGGCTGGCCGCAGCATGTCTGGGCTTTGGAGCTCAAGCAGTGAGCACGGCAGGACTGGAGGAGCCATCCTCTTAGTCTCGGTAGTGAGCTCTCCTCCAAGGACTCTTTGTATTTGGAATCGTCCAGTTTATTTATGTGCAATTTCTCCCCCCAACCCCCCCAAAATTTGGATATTTGAAGGAGAGGGAAAAAGCATTCCATATATGAAGAAGAAACTCCAGCTTGGTAAGGGGTAATGTCTCTAATAGTTTTGTGAATGTTGTTTGCTCTGTATAAAACACACGCGGAAAACAGAACCATAGAAAAGGGAAGAAAAAAAAAAAGAAAAATCCCTCCCTGGCATTAGTGTGTATGTGAAGTGTATCTTTAATACTTGGCCTTTTGGATATAAATATTCATGGGATTATAAAGTTATATTTCAACAGAAACAGTTGCACCAATGTTTCGGTTGACTCGGTATTTAGTGTTGTAATTTTGTTGTGGTCGTTCAGTATTTGAAGATGTTTTCAACAGTTATTGGTTATGTGCACTTCCGTCCGTAAGGGAAAAAGTGGAATCTAATTAATATTGAAGGTGTAAACGTTGTAAGTACTCAATAAACCACTGTGTGTGTTTTTTACAAAACCAAAAAAAAAAAAAAANNNNAAAAAAAAAAAAAAAAAGGAAAAAGGAAAAAAAGAAAACCCAAATCTTTATGTTTTATACCTCAAAATGTTTTGAATAACAGCGTTGTTTATGGCTTTTTTTCATAATATTTAAAATATTCGGAAGTAAACTAAATTATAAAGATGGCTCCTAAGTTTATTTTTAAAGAAGTGATTGAGTGAAAGGAGGGATAGAAGGAGGAATCTCGCCAGCCCCGTGAGTGTTGAACAGAAACCGGCAGCTCAGCTGGGTAGGAATGCCTTGTGGTGGTGTTCTCCATGCAGGAGACCTACTACTAACGGGAAGCAGACAAGGGTGCAAACGCCGGGCAGATCAGCGGTCGCAGGGATACGCGGTTTCCCGGCCGCCGGAGCCCAGTGGGCGGCGGTGCCCAGCGCTGGAGCAGCCCAGCCCGCAGCGGGGCGGGTGGCGGGGCCCCGGCCCCGGAGAGTGCCGGGGACAGGCGAGGGAGGCCGCAGGGCTTTGCTCGGAGTGATTAAGTAGCAGGTAATTTTACGTCAAGGAAGAAAGGGCGAACAAGGCAAGGGATTTGCGGGAGGAGGGGGGGGGGGGAGGCTATGTAAGATTTACAATGAGCTATGGTGAACTTAATATTAACTTTGTGGTTCCCAAAACTCTCCTGGGGTGCACGTTTCCAGGCCGCCACAGCGAGCATTATTTTTTTTTTAACCCTTTTTTTCGGACTGCAAACTGCAGCAGCCCGTGGTCTGTCTCTTTTTAGGACGTTAATCTGCTTCCCCAGTATGATCTCTCTTCCTTTTTGTCTGTGCAGTCATCTGTCACCCCGTCTGCCGATGTCTTTACAAGGGTCTCGGTGCCAGGTCGGTGGCTTCTCTTCTCCCCGGCACCGGGGCGAGCTGCAGATATTCAGGGTTGGGAAATGCCGGGCATCCTTCTGTATCGTAGGCAGGCAAGGAAAAAAAAAAAGCTTTTGCATAAAAGATCTGCTTTAGGTATTTTTGGCAATTCCCGGTTAAGGGAAAGGTTTTACACCTTTTCCATAATGAAATTCGGGTTCATACTTTAAACCCTTACTTAAATAATCTCAATTTAAACCAAGCTGGCTCTCTCTCCGGGTCCAGGGCCACATACCTGCCTGCCTTCCCCTGCCGCCCCGCCTCAGGAACTGTCTCCCGACGAGACCCGGCACCGAGCGTAGGTAGATGTGCAATTGCCCATCAAAAGATAAGGGAGTCCCTGCGCCGTTTCGCCGCCCCTGCTGACAGTGGGGAGGTTGCGGGGTTACAACAACCAGACAAAAGTGATGTGCCCTCCCTCCCGTCGGGTCAGGCAGGTCGGCTCTGCGCTCTGGCGTGGGTCTGTGTTTCTGTGTTTACAGACACTTGCTTTTGTTTATAACACTTGGAGAAAAGAACCTCCCCCCTTGTTTGCTTTTCCTTGCCTGTTAGTTGCCCGACTGATAAACTGGAGCATCTTGCACTCCCCTCCACCCCCAGCCCAAACTTCTTCTTTTTTTTTTTTTTTTCCTTTCTTACCAAAAGGGGGGAGGGGGGTGGGTGTTGCGGGGCGAGTGATGGCTGCGAGGGCGGCAGTGCAGCATGTCCCGGGCAGCCTTCCCGCAGATGCTGTGTCGTCCCTGGAACGAGCCTCTGGGCTGCAGCTCCTCCAGGGGGGTGTGCGTCAAGATTGAGGGGCGACGGGTGGCTCCGCATCCCCCAGTTCCACCGCCTGGAGAATCCCCTCTCCGATATTTCCCCATCAATAATAGTTTTCCCTTTTCGAAACGTTAGTTTCTCAGAACCGGGAGCTCCTCTGGATGGGTTAAGGAGGATCTCTTTTAATTGCTGGCTAATGAAGATGTTGCCGTTTTCTCAGGAGCAGTCATTCGCGGAGCTAAATCACAAGAGCCCTAGACAGGCCGGAGCCGACAAAAATGTAGGTTTTGACGTTAAAAGCTAAATGGGGAAGCAGAAGGTAAATTGATGGTAGATGGGGATGTCAGTGCCCTGGCCCCAGCTCTCCGCCAGCCGAGTCGAGTCCTGATAACAGTGGAGTAGTGCCCCCCGCACCCTCTGCCCGCACCCTCTGCCCGCACCCGGGGGCCTGTCGGGTAATTCCTCCGGGCCAAAGCACTTTTGGGAGCTTTTTCAGAGGTGAAAGGCACGTTGGAGGAGAGGTGTCGGCCTGTCCCCCTCTGCAGCATTCTTCTGAGCTGTGCGGGCAGGGGGCTGAAGTGGGGTTCAGCCAGGCAGCTGGGGCCGCATCCCCACAGACGAGCACAAGGCCCCAGATTACTCGTATTTTAACCGCTGGCCTCTTTTCATGGCAGGGGGAGTGAGACTCTTTGCTATGCCTCAAGAGAAAATAACATTTTAATTTTTTTCTTCCCCTTGAACAGCAACAAAACTCCCCCGGGTTGAGTCCCGCTCCCGCCGTCCCTGCAGGGAGCGTCCTCCCGGCTCCCGGGGTGGGGGCCCAAGCTGCTCGACCCACACACCGCAGCCGCTGCCCCGTAGGGAAGGGAACAAGGACCCCACCCGCCAACGGCTTGGCCCCCGGGGACGCCCGGGTGAGGCAGAAAGCGGCGTGGTATTTTTAGAGCCAGTAGCGGTTTGGGGGACGAGGGAGGCAGTGAGGGGGCCGGCCCAGTGCCCCGCCTCTGGCAGCGAGCCCAGGCAGCCGCTGGTACTATTGAGTTTTGGGGGGTCCACTGCAACGTGAGGGACCCCGGCGGAACCCCCAGCCCTGCCCCCGCTCTTGTAGTTGTTTTACGTGCCCTGGTGCTATCGGACGTGCGTGGAATGCCTGCATTCCTGCAAGGGGGGAAGATAAACTGTGGTGGGGCTTTTTTGTTCCTTTTGCTTTGTGTTGTGGGGTTTGTTGTTTTGGATTTTTTTTCACTCCCTCATTCCCAGGAGCTCTTCTCTGCGTCAAAAGATTATTTCAATAATTAGTGCTATTTTGTTATCATTGTCAAAGAGGAGTAACGGGGCCTCTCCGTCCAAGCCGCAGACACCCCTAGAACAAGCGCCAAGACCGACGGGCAGCTGTAAGGAAATAAACACGGTCGGGGGATGCCACTGACACAATGTGAGCTTGAAAGGTGGGCGGGGGGTGGTTGGGTGGTAGAAGGTTAATCATAAAACCCCTAAGCAAAATATCCTCCTTTTGCACTCGGAAACCTAACCTTAATCCTCCTTTTTCACACGTACTCGCCCAGCGACTCACAAATACACCCAGAAGAAACCTCCAAGTAGCGATGGGGAGGAAACGCATTCCGCACGCCTGCAGACATAATCCCCTCTGCTGTAGCGAGGGGCTTATCAAGGTTTTATATATTTTTAATTTGGGATTTTTTTTTTCTGGCCATGAAATATGTGCCTTTGCAAACGAGCTCCGATCTTTTCTATTCTTAATTGGCCAATTACTGTTCATCTGTTTCAGCTCATACCGTACAACGGAGCTTAAAGCAGAGTTGTTATCTGAATTATACATTCACATAAATTCTAGCAAAGCCGGGCGACGCGCAGGGCCAGCGCCTCTCTGGGAATCTCTGTGGCCCCCTCTCCCCCTTCCAAACCAGCACAGTGTGTGTGTGTCCCTCTTCCCCAATTCCCCCCACCCCCACTGTCCTCTAGAAATGTCGTCGCTTTGATGATCCGATTGTAGAGCATTGATTACAAATTTATTCTCAGACACTATATAAGTCTTTATATCTGCTATTAGAGACATCTGGGAATGATTAGAGCTCTCCCTCCCCCGGCTCTGCTCCCTCTATCTTGCAGCGAGGAGCTAGAGACATGTTGACGTCAGATCAGACGGCTCGGAGCCATCCTACTCCGCACTTGGGTGTAATCACGGCGGCGCTTTCCAAGCCCCGGCCCTGGCCGCGGCCGCCAGCTGGGACGCGGGTGCGGCGGGACGAGACACGCCGCTCCCGCCCCGGGGCTCCTCGGCACAGATCGGTTTGGGAGCCCCCCGGCTCTTCTGGAGTTTGGCGCCGATGTTGTTTGTTTATTTGTCTGTTTGGGGCTTTGAGAAAGCAAAAGCGGTGCGGTGCTTCCCAGCCAGCCCCCGGCCCAGCGCTTGCTTTTTCTCAGCCCGATTTCTCCCGGCGCATTGGCTCACAGCGCTGTCTTCCAAAATAAACATCGAGCCAGGCAGATTTCCACCTTATGTCTTGGCAGGGAGAAATTAGCCAAGAGAAGTGAAGCGCTGATGTGCGGGCGATCGCAGGCATGCTGACACCCCGCTATCCAAAGTGGTAGTCAGGTTTACAACCAGCCGGGAGAGCTGGAGGCTGCTGTAAAACCAGACGATTCCCGCCCCAAACGGCAGTGCTGCTGACGGGGAGGTGGCTTTGCACCTGCTATTAAATCCTAATGAATCGCCTCAAATTGAGAGCTGGGGCTGGCCCACGGGAAAGCCAAGCAGACAGCCCGGTAGTCCTGGGTCCTCGGGACCCAAGACCACGTTTGCCACACGTACTTTTTACTTTATGATTTCGTACGTTTCGTACCGCTCTTCTTTTTTTTTTTCCCTAAGGCGATACAAAATAATAATTGAATAAATACAAGTTGAGCTTCCGCCGGCTGTTCGCAAAGTCTTGGACGGCTGACACTTGTCCAGCTGTACGTTACAATCCGCGCTACTACCGGGAAGGGGCGGGGGATGAGAAAGCAGTTGATCTCTTCTCTAGAGAAAAGAGATAAAGTTAGACTATTTGTCTGAAGTATTAAATTCTCGGGGTAAAATACGCTTGCCAGGAAGGGAAAAAAAAATAAAGCCCCTCGTGACGCTAAAAATAATTTTAAAACACGCTTCAATTTCTTTGTTCCATCAGAATAAAATAAAATAAACCGCCTAAAATGCCGCAACGCTCCTCTGTGTCCATCTGTAATCTCGAAAGGAAAAGGAACATTTCCTTTCTGAATCAACGCAAACGCTATGCTGTGCGCCCGGCTTCCCACCACAGCCATCAACCCCAGGGCTCGGCCAGTAGGGGAGGGGGAAGTGAAGAAAAAAAGAAAGCAAAAGGAAAAAAAAGCACCTAATGAAACAAACCCGAATTGAAAAAAAAAAAAATCCCAGCAAATCCCATCGCTGGGCTTTACGGGAAAGCTCTCATCGGTGACGGCTCTTCTGCAGGGCTGGGGCTGTCTCCCCAGCATCTCTCCCCGGGGAGCCCCCGGCCCTGAGGCAGCAGCCCCCTACCCGTGGAGCAGGCCAGGCGGCCCCCAGAGCGGCGGGAACCCGGGTGGGGAGCGAGCTGGGTCCTGGCGATCCGCCTGGGGAAGGCGCAGGGGTCTGAAGCGTCCGGGGCTGAGGGCTAGGTGCGGCTGCAGCCCGGAGCGGGGGCGCTTTGGGAACAGCAGTAATGTGTTAGCGAAACAATGGGGATCAGCACTGCCGCGCCCCGGAGCCGTTTATTTGCTAACCGTGAGGGCTGTTCAAAGCAGCAACGAGCCCCTGCGTCGCCCAAAATACTCGGGAGAAAAATTGTAAAGTTATGTTTTAATGGGTAGCAGTAGAGTCTTTTTCCCGGCCACGTATATTGAACAAACATGTGGGGATAAAAGAGAGGAGGATTCTCCTATAGGGGTCTCTATTGGCATGCCATATGTGGCTACGGGCTGCAACAGCTGCGGATAATGAACTTTTAAAAAGCTAAATACGCATGCAAACTCATAGCAGTTTTCTAAAACCGGCCTAAAAGACAAAGAAACGTCCTGCCAGAAAATACAGGAGGTGGAAGATAATAATAATAATAATAATAATAATAATAATAATAATAATAATAATAATAATAATAGCTTCTCCCCCCCACACCTCAGCCAAGCCTCTGCAGGTTTATTGGGAGCCCTGCCCGAAGGAGGACCTCAGCAGCTGGGGGGGAGTGCGTGGGTCCGGTGGGGGACAGGAGCAGGGTCGAGCCAAGGCGCACGGCCCGTCCTTGACTGCTTCTCTCCCAAATCTGGTTTTCATAGAGCCGCGCAGTAATTACCTCAAGCCATAACTGTCTCCGAAATTATTCATTAAAGTCATTCTCGGGAATCTCGCGGCGCTCGCGCTCACATTTATGGCCTTTGCGCCATCCGAGCGTGACGTCGCCTCTCACCCCTCTTCCTCGGCGTCCGGGTGCTTAATGCTGCGGAGGGGAAGAGGGGGTATGGGGGGGGATTGTTCTTTCTTGCCTTCCCCTCGGTGTGTTTGTTTCCCGGGGATTCATGTCGCTTTCCCCCTTTTGGCGAAGAAGCGCGGTGCAACCCGGCAGACACCCTGGGAGCGAGGAGGGTATTTTGGGGAGTTGCAGTGTTGTGCGGAAGATCATGTCTGTGCCCTGTGGTGCTGTCAGCGGTGACAGATCCCAGATGCAGCCGCTACTGTATGGCAGATTGAGTTTCTCAGCAGAAAACTCTCTCTCTCCCTCCCAAACGTCTTCAAAAACCTTCTCCAGATACTTCGGCTCAAACGGGAGAGGAAAGGGGGAGGAAAAAAAAGGTCTTTCCCTCTCTCCCTCCTTCTCTCTTCCTCCCGCCGGATCTCTCGGGGGTGCGGGGGGGGCCATGACCGGGCCCTTCCCCACCGAGGGGGCCCAAGCCTCCCCCTCTCTTCCCCGGCCCGCTGCCAGCACGCCGCCTAGCACGGGGACCCTCGTCCAGGTAAGCGGGGGCGGTAGCGAGCGGGGTCCCCCCTCCCTCGTCCGGGTCTATCTGCCTGGCGTGGGCGACCGGGGAAGGGGGGTGGGGGTGCCCGGAGTTGGGCAGCGAGGGGGTTCCCCTCGCCCCAGGCAAGACGCGGGGAGCGGGGTCGAGGTGGGACACCCCCAGCCCTGCCCCACCGGCCGGGACAGAGGCAGCGGCCGGGACAGAGGCAGCAGCCGGGAGCCGAGTCCGCCCAAAGCCCCCGGCCTGGCGGGACTCAGGCTCGAAGAGGGAAAGGGGATGTGTAACGGAGCAGGGATTAAATCGGGGACTTCAAAGGGAGACCGGGAACTGGAGGGAAAGCGGGAGGAGACGGGAAAGCGGGCGGAGGAGAGAAAGGGCAGCCGGTGGGTGCAGAAAGCGGCTAAGGTCGGGAGCCCCCCACCCCCGTCTTCCCCTCCGCCCTTGGACTTTTCCTCGCCGCTACAAGGAAACGGCAAGAAGCAAGGAGTTTAAAAGCGCCGGGAAACTCATCCCCCCTTCGAACCACACAGCTCCTATCAATCCTCCCGTCCTTCCCTCACCACCCTCGGAAAATATTTAGGCCCCGTAGTGCCGAAACCAGAAGCTAAGGGCCTGGGCTGTCTCCTCCTGGAGCGCTTCTCCCCCCTCTGCACAAGTGGGTGATGCTGAAGGGCTTGTTGTTGTGGTGCTCCCCCCCTCCCCAGCGAGCAGTGCACATGGGATCTGCCTGACACCAGCCGATAAGCCCCCAAAATCCTGATCATGGCCACGGGGGAGGCCTGCCGCTCCCCAAGGGCGATTTGGTGTGACAGCCCCCCCCCCCCCGCGTGCAGCGCCCCGGACCTCATCCCCCGTCACTTTCCTCTGGATGGAAAAAAACTGATTTTGCTCATGCCTCTTGGAAACCATTTCCACTAACCCCGCTCTCTGGCTTTGCTTCCCCAGATGAATTGAAAGGCTTTAATTCAACCGCTCACCCAGCCCCTTCCCTTCTTTCTCTTTCTCTCTCTTCTTTTTTTTTTTTTTTTTTTTTTTTTTTTTTTTTTTTTTTTTGCCTTTAGCAGAAGTATAATTATGACCCTGCCTGATCCACAGAGCCTCCTGTTGGGAGCAGTTAGCTGTGGTTGCATTAGGCCAAAGGACCTCCCAAGTGGCGGTGGCCTGGGTGTCATAGGAAAGGACTCTGCACATTGTCCATTCTTTCTCATCAAAGTCCCAGGCACCGTGGAGCCAACAGTTTGGTGGAGCAGGAAAACAGTAAACAAGCCTCCTCCCTCCCTTCCCAATCCAGCAGCCCGGCGATTTTCTTGGGACGCAGAAAAGCGAACAAACTTTTTCATAACTTGGGCTCCACGGTGTGATTTACATTTCCGGCTGCTCTGTCAGAGGGGCAGTAATTTACAGCCTGATAAAAAACACTTTTACAACACCAGAACATGTTCAAGTGGTGTCTTACTATGCAAAAAGATTTTAAAAGAGGACACACGCAAGAAAAAAAAGTTTTATTTTGTTCCTTCTCCCCCCCCCATGGCTTTCTGAAGGGACAAATGGTTTGAAATTGTAGTCTAGGCAAAAGAAAAAATAGTAGGCGCAGGCTGAAGAAAACGGGGATTAAATCAATCCTGAGGTTTTGTTTATGTGGTGTATATTTTATGTCCGCGTTTCTCCCATTTCTCCTAGGCTTTTCCTTAATGGATACTTCTATTTTCATGCTCTCGGGCCAAATCCAGATTGTCTTACCCCAGAGAATGCTTTTATTTGAGCATGGATCTATTGTGTTTAAACAATTTCTTTTCTTCAATAACTCATTTCTTCTCCGGAGTCTAAAATCGAGTAGGTCTGGTAGCATTTATGAAAGGGGAAG
Organism: Syrrhaptes paradoxus; assembly: GCA_013400615.1. Lineage (NCBI taxonomy): Eukaryota > Metazoa > Chordata > Aves > Pterocliformes > Pteroclidae > Syrrhaptes > Syrrhaptes paradoxus. Next base: position 32,110 of record VZTO01028187.1, read on the forward strand.
CATCTTTTATTCAGTTCTATTTCTCTGTTCTGATATGGAAATCTTTTCCAAATACCGGGGTAATAGCTTTACCCCCTCTTGAGAAGCATCCAGTTTGTTCCAGCCAGGCTCCTTCACCGGGGCAGAGTAGGACAGGTCTGGAAACAAATGTACAACATCCCCATCCTGGTAGAGACGATAAAGTTTAGCAAATTACAAATATGTGAATTTGGCAAACAGTTAAGGATTAAAATGATCAAACGATTAAAAAAAAAAAAAAGAAAGCAAGCAATGAATAAACCACATGTAGCAGTTGCTGCTTTCATGACTTTGGTAATTATTTACACCTGAATCATAGTTTACTCCAGCCACGGTTTCAAAAGTAAACCTTTAAAGGATTTAATGATTTCCAGTTTTGGGCTATAGAGATGAAAAAAAAAAAAAGTGCAGGTTAGTGAGTAAATGCTGTCTCCTGAGCTCTCATAAATGGCTTCACGTGCATTTCCATCTCGAAGATACAGGCAGCCCCTCTGCGTACACCCTCCCCGACACACATGGGCGAGCAGTTACGGCCTAATAAGAGGGTGCTGAGGATGATCCTCCTGCATGTATCTAGATAAACGCCTGTGTGTGTGTGTTCAGTCGAGGCATAATACTGAAGCATGTGTGGATGGACTCCCCGGCTCCTTCCTTCAGCTCTGTAATAGCTCTGTTATTTTTACTAAACGATCAGGATGGCTCTACGTGACCCCTCGTCATTTAAAACCATTTTCTATCACTGCACGTGTGCCGGGGGTGTGGGGGGGGAAGGAATCGACGAGTCATTGAGAATAACCGGGAAAGCCTGTGATGTATAGCACGTTTTATCTTTATTTAGGCAACATGTCGTTCGCAGGGTGGCCTGGGTTTCCATGCGCAGTAGGGGCGCGCGGCACATCCATCCTCCGGGAAAAGCAGGCAAGCTCGGGGAGCTCCTGCGGCTGGGGGGAAGGCAGGGTGGGCGCCGGGGCAGGGCAACCTCTCCTTCCCCTGTTGCCATTTTCTGCGTGTGGATTTGGTACTTTCTGGGGACCAAAAAAAACCAAAACAAAACAAAACAAAAGCCAAACACCCCCGCCGCCGCCACCAAAGAAAAAAAATCCAACCAAAAATTCCGCAACAAAAACCACCACCAACAACCACCAAAAAAGAAAAATAAAGAAGCAAAAAAAGTGCTTTGCCGCAGCTCCTCGACTGCGCTGGCTTGGGGGGTGTTGGAGCAGGACAGCACTCTGAGGGCTGGGAGCCTCGGTTCCTGCTGGAGCTCGCCCTGCCGTGGGTACTGCAGTGTGCTGGAAGCTCCGAGTACTTTCAGTATTTCATTGCTCCCTCTCCTTAAATGCCTCCCTCCCAGACCCCGCGTAGGGGCTATCTTGGCATCCTTCCCGCAGCTACACAGCATCCTCGTGTGCGCTGTATCCTGGGGCCGAGCTGGGACTTTTTAAATGCTCTGAAACAGGCAGATTGCCTTTAGGAAACTGGCTCGGGCTTGACTCCTGGAGAGGTCCCGGGAAGGGGAAAGGGAGGAGAGACAAGCGGTGATTTACTTTGGAGAGCAGCTCTTTTTTCCGCAGTGTGTGGCCCCTCCCGCGCACCGCGGCCGGGCAGGAGGTGCCTGGGCTGCGCCCGGGCGGGAGCTCCGCGGACCCACCGCGCATCTCCCGCTCAGCCCCCCGTGCAGCTCCCTCTCATCCGCCGGCGGAGGGAGGCGGCGACCGGGTGTCCGTTCCCTCGGACCCCTTTTTCTCTGCCCAGGCGGTTCTGGCGCGGCGGGAGCCTGCACTCATCGAGCGGGGGGTGCCAAGGAAAAGAAAAGGAAAAAATACCCTTAGACACATTTTCTTAAGCTTTCTGGAGCTTCCGTAAAACAATCATCAACCTCAAATCACTAAACCTGTGGGGATTTTGCACGCACCCCACCTCCATGACCCAGAGTAACACGCCGATGCTGTGTCAGGCGCTAGCTATAGGAGTATTTGGACATATGCATATATGTTGAGGCATGGACAAGAGAGCTCTGCATCGCCTTGGGTTAGGGGCTCGGTCCTCAGAGTTTTTTGGTCGCTGGCTCCCAACCTGTGAAGCAGCTGTCAAAGTGGTGTTCCCTGTCGGACAACGAGCTCAGAGGTTTGGGCTTTTTTCCCCCTTGGCTGAGGGAAGGGAATATCGCTGGACACACAGTGGCGAGGAGGCACGTAAACGAAATGTAACTCATTTTCTAGAGGTAAATGATCTCAAGAATGTGCTTGGTCATACTTTTTATTTGTGATGGCTGGTCGTCATAATAGATGTAAATATTGCTACGTTTATTACGTCATTTGCAATGCCATTACTCGTGTGTCTTTCCTATTTTTGAGAACGAAGGTATTTTTGACCTGTCCAGCCTTAAGGAGACATACAATAACCTGAGATTAGAAGAGTAAAGCTTATTAAAGACGGGCAGCGATAATTCCCACTGCAGCACCTTACTAAAAGCAACAAGAGAGATGGAGAGGTCATATGCTATATTCTGACTGAGTATGAACTGTATAGCCACAGAAAGTGTTTACAACTTTAACATTTCTCTGTTATTTCTTTTGTACGCATATGGTTTAAAATAGACAAAATGGTAGTTTTATTCAATTGTACATATAAAAAGCCATATATGTGTAACTGCCCCCGAAGAGAGCTCTACACCTGTTATAAGCTCCAAACCAGATCACACTGTAAATGCTTTCTGCTTTTTTTTTTTTTTTTGTAAACACTATTCTCAGAATAAATAGCTGCAGAAAAGCTTTACTAAGCAAACGTCCTGAGAAAATATCCTCGCGGTTGAATTAATCTTCGGTTTGGAGGAGGAAGTTGTCGGGTTCGCCCCGTGTTTCCTAAGCCGGACACCTCCGAGCAGACCTCTTGCAATCTCTTCCCTGTTTTATCAAATTCTGTGGAGACTACCTTACTGTATTTGCTTTGGTTTCTTTCTACTTGCTGAGTAGCGGGACGAAAAGCGTGGTAAAAATAAAAGGGCTTGCAGAAAGAGTCATAAAAAAAAAATTTTCCTCTTTCGCCTAAGCAAAGACCATTTGAGGGCTCTTTCCCGGGTTTATCTGCACCCAGCTCCCGAAGTGCCAGCCTGCTGCTCCGCAGGGCTGCCCCGGCATCCAGGGGAGCACCCGAGTGGCCAGTACCTGGTGTCCACGGAGTCCCGGTGCATCTTCCGTGCGCAGGGACGAGGCGGTCCCCCGACACCCGCCGGCTGCGCGTAACGGAGGAGGGGTGAAGCCGCCGTAATTGTTCTCCCTGCAGATGCTGTCCTGATATTTAAAGGACTAAATCCCAATTTACAGGCACACAGCTGAGGTATGTTGTATCCTATCAATTCGTAAGAAGGAGGCATTCTGGAAAGACTCGTAAGGATATTTATTTTTTAAATGTGTGCTGAAAAGATATATGCCGGAGGGAAGGGGGTACAGGATTGGGCTTCTCGAGTTTTGTTTCTAAGCCAAAATGGCACAGTTCGAGTTGTGAACAAATGGTTTCCAGAGAATGGTTCTTTTTTTTTTAGCTGCAAAGTTTGTCTGAAGTTCCCAGAGTTTTAAATGTTAAGTATTATTAATACCAAAAAGATTACTTCGGGGCTTCTTGTTTTAGTTTTGGAGGTCTGGCATGTGTGATTTCCTTCCTTCCTCCCTTCCTTCCTCCCTTCTCTTGCTTTTTTTCTTGCCTTCTTATTCTCTCTCTCTCTCTTGCCCTCTTTTTTCCCACCTCCTTCTCTGTCCCTTTCTTTCTCGTTTTTGTAAACTCCTTTCAAACGGGCTGCGTTCGGGATACTGTTGTTGCGCGTAAAATAAATAAATAACCCAATAAATACAGCAGGCTCCTGTTACGACAAGTTCCAAGCCAGAGCAACATTTTACGAGTTAAAAAAGCCCTTGAGTGAAAAACAAACCAGAACCAAACCCAACCCCAAAACGGTTTAATAACAGAGACGCGATCCGTGGAGGAGGTGTGGGGCAGCGGCGAGGAGGGGCGCTCCCCTCCCCAGCCCCACCGCGGCGGAGCTGCCGGTGCCCTGGGCACCCCGGGGTTGGGGACAGGCGCCGCTGCGGGAAGGAGGGCTGGCGGGACCAGCCCGCGGGGTTTGTCACGGGCAAACCCTCTGCAGAGCCGGCGACACTGGGGACGGGCAGCTCGGCAGGGGGCTGCGATCCCCTCCCCGCCTCTTTTCTTTCTTCCATCGCTGCCAGCGTTGTTAAAACTATTGCGAAAGCGTTAGCTTTCTGTGAGGGCTGGGCGCTCCCCGGCCACCGGCAGTCATCCCGTCTCCGCGGGACCCTCCCGGGGTCCCGCCCGCCCCGTCCATGCTGCCCGCCCCGGGCAGCGGCCGGGGCTGCGGCCGGTCTCCGCCGGGACCCCTCGTTCCCCCGGGACAGCGTCTCTCGTCGTGCTGCCATCGTGTCAGCAACGCCATCCCTTGTCTCCGTGTGGATTTTTCTCCAGAAATCGAGAGGGGAGGAAAAAAAAAAAAGGTGTTGATGGGGGAATTGTTCAGAGTCAAAGTCTGAAGACGGTTTGTTCCTCTGCAGATCCTGGGAGGGGTGTAACTCGGGTGGAGGGGGGGCGATCCCCAGCCGGGAGGGGAGCGGTGCTGCCTCCCCGGGGGGGGACACCGGGACGAGGGGGAGGCCCAGCCGCCTGGCAGCGCTACCCCCCGGCCGGCGGGAGCCCCCCACCTCACTAATCGCTTGCATGTGCATGCGCCCCGAGCAGCCCCGCGCCGAGCCGTGGCAAATACCCCGAACAGCTCGCGTGTCGTAAATTACAGAGACCTCACCCTGGTAGTGAGATGCCGGGGAGGCATCCGGTTTGTCTGCAGCTCCGGAGGCACGGGAGAGCCCGGGCTTGCTGCCTCCCTGATTTCCCTTTGTCCTGTCCCCGCTCAGCTGCCTCCTCCACGGAGGGCGATATCGCGGTGACTCACTGACACGTTTCGATGGAAAGGAACCTTTTGTCTTCTCCCCTCCGCTTTTTTTTTTTTCTTTTTAAGCTGTTAATTCCCGTTTATGATCGAAATGTTACTCTCTGTGTTTTGTTTCGTTCTGACTGCTATTGGTTGGCCTGTGTTTCATCAGAGGGAAAAAATTCTAGCCACAAATGTAGCTATTGTTTGGCTGGAGAGACAGGGACCGGAGGAGGAAAGCAGAGAGGAGGGGAGGCTGTGGGTGACAGTGACAGTGGGACCGGCCGTCCGCCTCCCGGAGCCCTGGTGCTGCTCTCAGCCCTTCCTAAAACAGAGCTCTCTCCGTCCCCAACCTGCCTGCAGCGGTGCGCGGGGGAGCCTGGGGCATGTTATCTCAGGAACACAGTTCTCATAAATGTGCTCACATGTTGGACATTCCCCTTGCCTGTTTTATGGGGTTTCGCTAGCGGTGCTTAATGGGCTGGGTCACCGGGACTGATGCTAGAGAGGTTATTAGGATTAAGTAACCCGATGAATCGTACGGCCATTAGCGGGCTTTGAAAGAAGGTAGTTTTCCCTGTAACCTGGTCTTCTGCCTCTTAACGCGATCAATTATTTTTAACTGTCCCTCAATCACAGGTCGAAGGAGGTATTTTTTTTCGTTGTTTGTTTGTTTGTTTAAAACCTCTCTCAGATGCTCAGAAAGGGATTTATTCACAGGAGGAGCCTGTCTTTTTTGTCTCGGGGTTCCTCGGAAGCACTGGGTAAGACAGACGCCGCGGAGGCTGCCGCCCTGCCCGGCTGAGGGAACCGGGCACGGGCACGGCTCGGAGCGCGGCTCCGTGAGTAGTCAAGGAGGACTTTTATTTTATTTTTTTTTTTCCCCAACGAAAGTTTTTTTCTCTTTGCGCCCTTTCCCTAAGCTAGGTAAGCGATGCGATGCTCGGTTCCCTCTCCCGGGGTTCGCCCCGCACCGCGACACTCCGGAGACCCATCGGAGATTCCTTCCTCCGGTACCGCCACCGGGCCCCGACGCGACCCGACCTGGGGTGGGGCGGCGCTGGGCGGGCGGGAGCCGGCCGGCGGCACCGGAGCCGGCGGCAGCGCGGGGTGGGGAGCGCAGCCCGCCGCTTGCCCGCTCCCCCCGAGGCTGCTCTGCGCGGGTGGAGCGTAGGTTGACAGGGAGCGAGCTCTTGCGCCATCCACCGTCTTCTCTGGCGGGGAGAAACCAACCTTTTTTGGTTTTTTTTGGTTTTTTTTTTTGGCCCCGGGGTTTAAGATTACACTGCGAAGGGTTTGTTTGGTTTTTTTTTTCCCCCACAAACTTCGTTGTTTGCGCAGTCCCCCCTCCCCCCCGCGGGAGAAGGGAGCGTCTGAATGTGAACACAGGTGACACAGATCGTAATTCTCCCTCGGGGAGGCCGTGCCAGCGGTACGAATCTCTGTTTTAATTAGAACAAGTGTTAACGGCTGATCAAATTTGACCAGATCTGAAACAGTTGTCCCGTGTTCATTTGTCGGACTGTTCACACTTCAAAGCAAAACAAACAAAAAACCAGCCCCAAAACGGTGTCCTGGGGACAAAAACCCACTGAAGGGTTTTGGGAGAGGAGAAGAGACCGGAGGCCTTTGGGAGCCCTGGGATCACTCTGCGGTGGTGGGGCTGGGGGAGGGGGGGTTGCGGGAAGGACACGGGGGTGCGAAGCCGCGGCTGCTGGAGCCAGGGAGAGGTCCAGGCCTCGCATCAGGAGCAAAAGAAGCCGGGCAGCTCCGGCCCGGGGAGGTCAGGGTCTTTCCGGAAGCACTGTCACCGAGCGATGTCTCCCGCGCCCGGCGACATGGCACTGGCAGGGTGACAGGGAGGAGCGGGCTGGCGGCAAAAAGCGATGCCATGTTTTCCAGCTATAAAAGGTCACGTTCAAAGAGCGACGGCCACCGCAGCTGCTCCTCGGGGTCCCGGCGGCGGTGGTAGCGCAAGGTGTCCGCCTGCAGAGAGAGGTAGGGGGGAAGCTCCAGCCCGCTCGGTTTGGAAAGCCTCCACTTTCCCACAGCCTTTTCAGTCACCAGTACTTTTCACACCCTGTTAGGAGTTAATACTGCCGAAACCGCTAAATGCTTCCATGCCTGAAGGTACGCCCGGCTGGGGGCTGCGCTTGCCGGCCCCCAGCCCCCGGGGACAGACTGAAGCACCGTCAGCCCCGACGAAAGGGCTCGTTTCCCTGCTGGAAATTCCTCGGATGCTTCGTGCTTAGGCTAACACATCGGGCCTACTTGCTTTGTAGGGGCTTGGGAGGGCAGGGGAGGGGAAAGGATTCCCGGGATACCTTTTCGGGAAGAGCTGGGGGATACCGCCAGAGCCGCTCCGGCTCCCTGGAGCATGTTTCAGATGCCAGTCCCTCGGCGTGGAGAGCCGGCTCGGGGTCAGCTCTGCGGTTCGGGCTGCGCAGGGAAAGGTCCCGGGGGAGGGAGGGATCAAAAGCAGTCTAAATCTTACTTATAGCAGGCTTTTTTTTTTTTGTGCTGTCGTCTTCTTTGTTTTTTTTTTTTTTTTTTTTTTTTTTTCTCTCTTCACGGAGGTGGGGGATGTTTTCCGCGTCTGTGGTTGAACCTCTCACCTTTCAAGCCGCTGCCTGCTGCGGTCGCCGGTACTGCCCCGACTCTATCCCCCCAGCCGGTGTCCTGACGGCGGGCCGGGGCAAGCAGCAGTCCTGCTCCGCTCCTGCAGCCAGGCCGGGAGCTGACCTCGCCTTTGATGTGTCCTCAGCCTCACCACTCGCTCCTCAAGGCCAAGGGGAGGGAGGGGACCGCTCTTGTCCCAAGCGCACAGGGACGGTGCGACAGCTGACCCCACGCCGCGGGAAAGCACCGACGGGGGAAGCGTTTCCCGGTCTTTCCCACACTGAAGTAATCGCTGGGAAATTCCCAGTGACATTTCTTGCTGCTCCTTTCCAAACCTCCAAACTCTGTTCCCAGTAAAATCGACCGTCTGTGGTCTCCCCAGCTCGCAGCAGGCTCACTCGCCTCCGAGAGGCACAAAATTCACTCCGAAGGCCCGACCCTGCAGTGTCTGACGGGTAGGCCAACTGTGCCCAGCCCTTGGGGCAGTGGCACTTGTAGGTTGGCATTCAGAGCGTGAAAGGTTTTGTTCGGCGGGTTTGGACTCCAAAACCGAGGGACTTATCCCCGGCTCAAATTGAGCGCATTCCTGGAGCCCAGCTCTGCCATGCGCGCCTCCAGCCTTCCCCCCGCCCCGCAGGAACACACAGGGGTCCCTCCTGGCACCTCGCAGCTCACCAGGAGGCCTTCTCTTGCAGTAACCGCGGGGAAGACCGAAACACCAGGTCGGTGTTAAGTATGCAGGATGCACCTTTAGGTGTCCCCTCCCCAGCCCCCGGTGGGCACTGTCGGCGCTGTAAACTTTGCAGCATCCCCCAGCTCCACCTTTGCTCTCCGTTCAAAACCCTTTAAAACCTTGCGGTGGTGAAGGGAAGTCCGTCAGAAATACGCATTTGGCGGGACACTCTCTTGCCCTGATTTAGCTTTTGCCATCCCCTTCGGGAACTTCACCACGGACTGGCTGTAGTGTGAGCCCCACGGGCGGGAACCGCTGGTGCGCTTCCAGGACGGCTCCCGAGGAGCAGGCGGCTAAGATCTCCCAGAGAGGCTGCTTCCCAGGCGGGGGACAAATAGATTTCCCCGGCTGCCCCACCGCCCGCTGCCCGGCAGCCCCGGCTGCTCCCCGCGCCCACCCAGCCTCCAGACGGTTGAGGTCTGAATGCTCCACGCTCGGGGCTCTCGCCCAGCCCGGAGAGCGGATGCCCGTACGGAGAGGGCCACCTCCTCCCTCATCCTCTCCAGTGCTCAGCAGGACCCTAAGCCCCGTCCAAAGCGAGGACCTGTGGTGGGGGTGCCGCGCAAACCAGGCAGATGTTCTCGCTGCTCAGGTGAGGTGTGTGGAGGGTCTCCTCTCCCACACTGCTGCAGACCAGAGCTCTGAGGGGAGGTGTGACCCGCACCCTGTCAGACACTGACCGCATTTCACCTTGATGGCGTAATTTATTCAAGCAGAACACAGGCTCTCAAGCCGAGAGCTAGGAGGATCTTCAGGGAAAGGGTGCTCTCATGAGGTGCCAGGCATCTTTTCCCCTTTCCCTTTCCCTTTCCCTTCCCTTCTTTTTGTGTCCGTTGTTTTTTTTTTTTTTGTTGGGTGTTTTTTTTGTTTTTGGGGTTTTTTGGGTTTTTTTTGAGGTGGGGGTATGGGGGGGGGTGTTCTGGTGTGTTGCCACTGCGCAGGCACGGTGGGAACGCTCGAATGTCGCTCCCTCCCCGCGGGGTCTGAGAGCAGCAGCGGTGGGAGCAGACCTCCCCTTTCTCCCCAGCTCTCCCGCCCCAGGTGCTTCCGCGGGCGGCGCAGTGGCGCGGCTGGTCCCGCGTGTGCGCGGCTAGTTCTGCGTGGGTTGAGCACGGCGACGGGGAGGTGGGAGTGGGCATCAAGCCTGGCTGGGGGGCCAGGTGCATACGTGTGAGTGCAAATATTACACATACGTATGTATAAATACATGCACATGTACAATTGATGTATGTTAAATTAATACGATCGAATATATATGGTATAATTTTTGGTTAACAGTGAATTAGTCTGCAGTTTTCCTTCATTTGCTTCATGCACTTGAAGTTCTGCAAGAAATACAAACTGGGGAATATGTAAATATATATTTTACATATTAAATATATACAAACACAAATATATTATACTACATATATGTAAACACATAAATCATATATGCACAAATTCATATATTAATTTAATGGAAATGCTCCGGTTTTGTGACATGGTAGGATGAGACATGGTATGATATGATGTGATGTGACAGTGTCCCTTCGGATGTGGTGCTCGCAGCAGGGTCTGCCAGTATCCCCCTCCCAGAGCTGGCAGCTGTGACACCTTCCCTGTCCCTCGACCCCCGTGGGCTCCGGCCGCCGCGGGCCCCGGCACGTGGGAAAGGAACGTGATTTCCCCGCGGCCGCTGCCCCATGTTCGGGCGAGGTGGGGCTGTGAGGCATGAGTGTCCTTCCTGACAGTGTGGATTCAGTCTTATTTATCGGAGGAGGCAAGGGGCGCCTAGAGTTACCAGGAGACTGCCCCCCGCCCCAAGAAAAAGAAAAGAAAAAAGGAGAGAGAACGCTGGTGGAAGCGAGCAAACGGGATTAAATATCTTCTCGGTACACTGCGTGCAGGCGAGGCTTCTTTTCTTTCGTGCTGCTTTTTTGCAAAACTTTCCGAAGTGCCTCCAGACGTGAGATGCCAGATCAAAACTGCCGTTTGCAAAATTCACGTGCCACAGACCAGAGCTTTCAAACACCTCCTTACTAAAGAACAGGCGTTTCCTGATTTCATGGCTTTTCTTTTTTACTCCTATAACTGCAGCTACGGGGTACAAAAGACATGAATAAATGCATTCATCCATCCCTCCTTTAGTAGGCTCTTCTAAAGGCACCGTGTAGCATTCCAGAACAGCGATTTCAAACCTGATTTCGTCACTTAGTAGAAAGAAAGAATGAAACAAACAAACACCTCTACCAACAATAACAATTAAAAGAGAAGAGAAATGAAGTAAAAGGAAAAGAAAGGAAAATAAAGTGAAAGGAAAATAAAGTAAAAGGGAAAGAAAGGAGAAGAAAAAAGTGGAAAGGAAAGGAAAGGAAAAAGAAAAAAAGAGAAAAGAGAAAAGAGAGAAGAGAAAAGAGAAGCCCCACTGTCGTGGTTACTTGTTAATATTTTCCCGTCGATTTCTTGCACGAAGAGCCGAGGGCGGTCACAGAGCAAGGCAGAGGGAGTTGCCGAGTCCCTGAAGGCAGGGAGCTGCAAGCTCCCAGCCGTGAGTCGAGGGGTTTGAGGAGCAATTCCTTCCCGCGGGGTAGGTGGGGACAGCGTTCCAGGGCAGGTAAGCGGCCAGGCCGGCTCCCCGCAGGGCACGGCTGCGGCCCCTCGGCGGGGCTGCGCCTCCCGCTAGAGCGCGAGTTTCAGATCGTGCTTCGGTCAGTGAGGAAGCTACCGCGTTTGCAGTGAGGAACACAGAAAGCTTTCTTGGTTAATAGCAGAAAAAAAAGAAAAAAGAAAAAAGAAGACAAAAAAAAGTAAAAAATCATTACATACCCCCTTTTTTTTGAACAGGAAAAAGGGTAAGGAACAAAAGAAAAAAGGGGAAAAGGAAAAACGGGGGCAAAAAGGGAAAAAACTGCTGTGTGTAGCTGGGGCTACAGGAGCAGTGCTGGGGCTGGGGCCAGGGCTGGACCCTTACCCCAGGATGAATGGTGCCAGCCCCATGCACCAAGCTGCATAGGACACATGGGTCAGTGTGAGGGGCTGGCACCGTCCGTCCCAGGGTGAGGATCCGGCCTCACGCCTTCACATGAACCAAACCTGACATCAAAGAGCGTGCGACAGGCAATATGGAGCACACATGGGAGGCTCGCAAGCATTTTCTGTCAAAACGTGTTTCCTGGCATTTTTCTGCCCTACCAGACCTAGCCTCCCGGCACCCTTGCAGGACCACGAAGAAGCAGCAGGGACCGATAGACCTCTAGAGACAGGCTGTCCATAGATACGGCTTCTCGAATTGAGCCTGGGGAGCTAGTTTCTCTTCTTCCTCTGTGGGACGAAACACTTGTGGCAAGTTAATAGCCATTGTCATCCAGGGGTGTTTTTAATTATCTTTTGGGGCCTCTGCAGATTTAACTCGTCTTTTGCCACTTTGCTGTACAAACTGGGCACCAATCCAACATTCACTCTCAAATTCAGCCTTCACAATCAATATCTCACCTACTTCACATCTACCCCACCAGCCAACTCCTCATTCAGCCAAACACAATGACTGTCTCCACCTCAAGTCCAAGGACTTGCTGGATATCTCTTTACCCCTGCTTAGCAACTGTATGTGCCCCCCCATGATTTACCAAGGTCTGGAGGCATAGTGAGATCCGAGATGGGTTCTAATGGGAAATGGAGAAGGATTTTAAGCCTCTAGACTGGTAGTGAGTGGAGGGGAAATGGGAGATGAAATTAAGACCATTTGGCTCTGCATGAGTGTTGAAGAAAACAGTCTTATAAACATTTTAGGTAAAGATTTAAATAACATTGCACTTCAGGATGGAACTGGGAACCTGTAGTACATTTTAATGATGATTTGTTTCTATACTTTTTTAGATTTTGTTTCATTCATTCACATTATGATATTTTGGGAGTTCACAAAAAAGCGGTAAGTGTATGTGCATCAATTAATCTACTGCAATATACTACAATAAATGCTGCATATTTATATGTGTATAATTTCTCATTGCTGTAACAAAATTTTTTGCAGAGGTTCCAAGACACAGCATTTAGAAAGAGTCACTGCAATACTTCATACTGTCCGCACCTAGGAAGCTCATATTATTTAACTGGGACACAAGTCGAGCTCACAAACATACCAACACCGGGGATTAGGTGGAAATCTGGTGTTTAAAGGAAGACTATCTTTTTCATGTCATCATGCCTTTACCAAGTAACTGTCTCGGCACCAGGCAAATCTCTGAGATGCCTGAAGTTCTGCTCTACACATGCAGTGAAGCCTTTTGGTCTTGACAGGGCTAAGTGTGTATCTCACACCTAATCCCATCCGGATTCACAGACAAAGCATTCCTCCTCTCTGGAGGAGAAGCTCTGGCAGTGCACATGTAACGCAGGCTTACACAAACAGAGTCTGCACAAAACACGGTGGCACCAGAGTGCAGTGGGGAAGTGCCAGCAATGAGACAATGCAGTCAGCCCGATTTTTCAGGGAAGTGTGTCAGCTAGAAAGGCCCATCTCCTTCTTCTGCTTTAGGAAATTCACAACTGCATCTCCCATTGCTGTAGTGTGTAGCTTACAGAACACTGGGCACCCAAAGGACAAGGAGAAGAAATAGTCCTCTTTTATTTGAAGCTGCATGAATCTGCATGGCACAATTAATGACTTGATCTCTCTTCCCTTCTCCCTTGCTGTGCCAACACAGGAACAGCTTCTACTCAGATATCAGTGTACTATTAGAGTGGGTGGGAAGTAGAAGTTTAACCTCTCAATGGAACAGAAATGAGGCCCCCAGAGCCTTGGGGAACATCCTATCATCCATCGGGTCAATTGCTATAAAAAAATAATGGATTTTAAAATTTCTGATAGAAAAGATTTACTGTTCACCTCCACAATGCAGGAAAGGACTGGAAGCCATTGAGCTGGGCAGCCAGGTCACTGACAGATGTAGATAGAGCTGAGCTGCTTACATGAAAGTGACAGGAGATTTTTTCCCTTGGGAAAAAGGATGGGCGGTTTTTAAGCCTCTGATACATCTGTCTGTCCTGAAGCAGTCAGTGAAGGGGCTTTGAAAAAGGTTCAAACCAGACTACCCTGCTGAGGCTGTGTGACATGGTAATGGACTTTTAGATATTAGATAAAGATGGTGAGTAGCTGTGCCCATGTGGCTGGAAAGCACCAAACACATATCCTCAAAGGCACCAGTATAGGATGCCACTTACGTGGGGCATGAGCTAACTACAGCTAGAGTTTCTGGGAGAGCATACACACTGGGTGCCTGTCTTTCTTGAGGACAGATCCTGCAGGGTATGTGCAGCCACCTCCTTTGCCACCCACTGATGTTGTCATCCCCTCTCTGGGACTCCTCGCCCCTCCTTTAGAGCTCACTTTGCCCTTAGCTTCTGAAAACTGAAGTCCTTGAAGTTCAGCCTGAGCTCACACACAGCCTTTGTGGGGCCAGGCCAGACTCACCACAGACAAGGGGGCCTTTGCACATGCATCTGTGCTGCTTAATGTAAAAGAATGCAAAGGTCCAAACCCATGCACCTATTAGTTGCTGAGGCTGCTTGAATAAGGGGTAGAACATAGGGTCCAAAAAGCACAACTTTTGAGAACATTTGAACCAAGTCTTCCTTTTGTACATGTCAGTACAGCCTGTCAAAGAAATTTATTACAATTAATATTTTAAGAGCCCAGGGACGGGGTTGAATAGGAAAACGTATCTCCTTACGTTTGACTGGAAGTCAAACTGAAGTTTCCTAGGATTCACACAGCTGATCAATAGGGGAGGTTTTGGGGAGGTATAATTTCTGGTAAAGAAAGGAAGTGCAGAAGTATGGTTCATGTGCCCAAGGCCTTAATCTCCCTCTACCCCACCCCCATAAAATTAACCACATAATTTGTAATCATTCATAAGAGTTGGAATTGTCTTGACTTTTAAAAGACTTTTCTCATTAGACAACTCTTTATTCCTTGTAAGCGTATTATTGATCTTAATATGCAGAAAATGCCATAGCTAGCAACTCAGAATGTCTGTGCCATTTTTGCTAAACAATGAGAATTGATGAGGTTTGGCAGGACATTAAAATATTTAATATTACAGCTTTGAGAAGGCTTTTATGTGTCTGTACTAATAGCAAAATCTTTTAACAGGAAAAATGTTTTTCTCTGCTCTACTAAAATCTCCAGTGAGGGCTGATTCTATTTGCATTAAACCCAATGGGAGGTTCATTACTGACTTCAAAGTCAGTTCCAAGAGGAATTCCAGTTTGTAAAATCATTACTAGAAAAGAAATCTGAGCCTTTTAGTCACATGACTAGTGCCATTTAAATCAGCATTTCATTACATTCATTACATACCCCCTTTTTTTTTTTTTTTTTTTAAATTGTAACTGCCCACATCTCTGTTCTCACTATCCAAACTTGCAGGGCTCTGGTGCCTTGTCTTGTTCTCTGTTTTTACAGCACTGCGAGTAGGGTGCAGAGCTCAGGGGAAGTAGTACAGGAGGCAGCAGAAGTAGTACAGGAGGCAGCAGTGTGTTCAAAAACCAGACCATCACTACGTGGAGCCTTGCAAGACCAAAACAGGTGACTGTGGCAAGAAAAGCCTATCTGGTTCAATCTTTTGACTCAGCAAGGAGTATTTGCCATCCAATTTGCCACATCTTGGTCCACTGTGAGCTGCTTAGGGGCTGTGGCAGAGCCCTGGCAAAATGGGGTCATTGTCACCTTAAAGAGCATGTTCAGGCATTCCTCCATCCTGTGAGCCTGAGCCCTGCGGCAGGCTGGTGCATGCCAGCACTGAGCCCTGCAATGCATGTGTCCTCTGACCGTGCATCTTTGCATTTGAGATGAAGGAGGAACATTTTTTAGGCTAACTAAGCAGCCTAAAAAAATGTTGTGAGGAAAAGAGGACTGTAAAGCTCATACCTATCTTTGTCTTTGAGTATTGAGTTCATGTGAAGGTACTCTGATCCTTTGGGCACCTGGAGCACAGGGTCCTTCTTGCCTGCATTTTTTTTTAAAGCTTTAAGGGCAGAGCTCAGAGGCTTGTTGAGGCCTCTTGGGCCTTTTGTAGCGTTAAACAGAGACTGGTATGCTTCATTTTAACTTTGGAGCTCGTTCCCAAGTTTTCCTGAGGTGGAAAATTTAACTATGAGCATCACGTTATTTGTGAAAATCGGATTTGCTTTATCGTTCGCAATCTTCCCTTTACTCCCAGAAGGACAGCACCTCTTATAAATGCCAGCAGGAAAAGAACAAAATGTAACATTGGTATCCTGTAATCATATTTATTACTGTATACAACAAACTCAAACTCTTGGATCTTCTAATAGCTTTTTCCATATTGGATGCTTTGTTTGCATGTGGTTTTCCTGATGTATCCTAGTAACATGTTTAGTTAATTTATATTGTGTGTGTGTGTAGACAGATATACACACATCCATATGTATCCACACACATAGTCCTCATTAAGTAAGTGTTAAACCTCCCACAGCAGAATTGGGTTTGAAGGGAAATAGGGCTGAAATCTAGAAGTCTGCTCCCTTTACAGAGGGGTACCGCAGAGACCACTCTGAGGGGTGTACACAGCCCTCAGCAGGGACTTGGAACCCCTGTGCCTCTGGTGTGAAGGTTGCTCTGACATGCGCACCCCAGGCAGGATTAAAATACTTATTCTCACTGGGGGCAAAGTGCCATACTTACAAGCCCTCCAGAGGGGGGTCTTCATCCCCCTCACCATCCTTCACTTGCACGTGTAGAGTCTGGAGGGCTTGGCTGGTCCCTTGGAAGCAGAGGGGTTGTCTGCACGTACATTGGTGGTGTAACGACTTGATCCTTAAATTGTTAGAGTATCTTGTCTGTTGCAAGATGAGCTCCAAAGCCAGAAATATTTGGCACATGGTGAAGAAAGGAGTGCTTCCATGTGTTGCACAGTAAAACACAAATATAACCTACTGGTCTGGTGTTCGGAGAAGGCTCTCTCTTGAAGGACTCAATCCTGGCTGTGTCTGTCTATTAAAACAAGCAAGAGCTGGCTCCAGGGCTACAATACGCAATCTTGGAAAAGCCACATACTTACTTATCCTCTTTTTTAATTTTTTTTTTTCAGGCCTACAGGTGGATTGAATGAGTCCTGCACTGTTGTATTTACTCTATAGCAAAACTCCCTTCCGGGAGGATTCTGCAGACCTAAGGGCTGAGCAGTCAGGACTGGGAGCTAAGGAAAGAACATGAATAATTTCCTTCATAGCTGGTTTAGAAAAAGCCAGCTGCTTTTTACAGTTGTGCCAAAACTAGGAGGAGGTGGACTGAGGTTAAGAAACACGTGGGATAATTTTCATACCAAATATGAAAAATGAGAAATTGCTTTAACATATAGTAACTTGCCATAAAAAATATAATACATGTTCACCTCCAGCTTTAAGAGGAGACTTTATAAACTCTACCATCTCTGATTTGTTAAGGCAATTTTACATTTATTTTTTAATCCATAACTTTGTGAGAAAACATAATGAAGCCCTTGACGTTTTCATGATCTCCTTTAGCACTTTATTGTATAAGTATTTGGCTATTGAAATGTACACTATTGCACTGTAACCTCTGTTGCAACTTATTCAATATCTTTTGGAATTAATAGGAAAAAAATGACAAGATTACAAAAATTGTATTAATTTTTATTTTATTTAATTTAATAAAAAACTCACTTGACTGTACAGTCCTTTGCTTTATTTTCTCACTTATTGGGTGTATATTTGAAGAAAAATGTCTGTTGCATATCATCTATCGAACACTAAAAACTAATGTTGTTATTAATAAGTTACTAAGAAAAATAAACCGGTTTGCACTTTGATTTCTATCACTCCTAGTCAGTGATTCTTCTGAAATAAACATAGCTCTAAAAACATGTAAACAACACAGGAAATTGATAACAAAATTCTTTGGATTTCTTTCAGATGCTGCATACTTTATGTAAATATATGTGCCTTTCAGTTTCAGTGATTTTCCAGTAAGTAAAAAACTTTGTTCATTAACCTCCTCCTAAACTAAACATTTATTATTTTATAAGTGTTATTTCAACTAAATCAAGTGGATGTTCTTGGTAAATTAGTGCAACAGATCTGTTCAACAAGAGAAGCAGGATGGGCTCTTCTGTGTTGGGAAAACAGTTTCTGCTTAAACTTCAAGGGAATGACATGCAGTATACTATATTGATTTTTAATGTAAAAATGTTAATAATGCATTTTTGAAATTAGTCTACCTTGCCCTCATAAACTCAGTGGTAAAACATAGGAAAAATTCCATCAGTTGCATAAAGTTAGGTATATCTGCTCCATGAACTTTGGGTTAGTAGATTTTCACAGAACCAGCTAGGTGTTTTTTTTTCACTACTGGCAGTGATTACTCAATATTTTCCTGGAGTGATTAGTAGGGTATCTCTTCTGGAAACAGAGTTATTTAAAGTGTACAATTTTAAGAACATAAGGACAAAAATATTTTGCATTTTTGGTACCAATGGGAAAAAGTAAATATTAAGAAACATTCTGCTCTTGTTATTGTCATGATATACATTTGACTTCTAAAAAGTTGTTGGCACTGGTCTCTGTAGAGACTTTGGACACTTAGAAAATCCACTTTCAGGGGTATGGGTATGCAGCTCACCATGTAGAAGAAGCCCTGCCACAATGTAAAGGTTCAGTGTGGGACACAACAGCATCTTCGTTGCCCTTCCTTACCTGAGAAACTAGGAACAAACCTCTGGGGGGTTCAGCCAGGATGGTGGGATCCAGCCTCTTCTCAACCCACATTTCTTGCCTTGGGGCTGTATTTGGGGAAGCCCACTGTACCATTGCTGCCTGCCCTTGGCTCATGTGGGTGTTTAGATCATGTTGGCTCCTTTTCCACTCAGAAGCCAGGAGGAGGTGTGTGGTGGCGGTGGTATGGTATGGGCATCTCTGCCTTTTGGGGCTTGCCAGCACACAAGGGGGTTGCTGGCTCTGAGGCCCATGGGAGAGATTTTGTTGCTGTGACTGTGTCAGATATCAGCACACAGCTTAGTATTTAACATGAGTACTAGGCTTCTGGATTCTATCTCCTAATGAGGCACAGGCTATCCTTGGGGGACAGTGAATCATCACATTTCTTGAGCACAAGCGCGCAACCAACAGCACTTATTTTAGGGATTGAGCTGGCCAGGAGTCTGCATGAGGTGACATTAGCTCTGATTACAGGAGTCAAGCACTAAAATCTATTAACTCAGATACAACAGGTTTTGGTTTCTTTTGGTTTTACTTTGTTTGGTTCAATTGGATATGCTTCAGACATGACTCATTGTGACTCCCTGCATCTCCACAATGGTTCCTGCAGCACCCTCAGCTATGGAGCTTGGCTTGCATCCACTTCAAACTCAACGCAGATTCTCATGTACATTTTTTCATACTGGGGCTTCATCTAAATTAAATGTTGTAGGCCAGAGGGTATGAAGTACACATCCTTGATTCCCTTAGTAGACTGAAAAGCGAACTACAAATAAAATTAAAAAAAAAAAAAAAAGAAAAAGAGAAAGAAAAAACCTCTGGATATATAAAGGAAGAAGTCAAATTCTAAAAACTCGCAGGAAACCAAGTTCTCCAGTCACAAGAAAAGTGACATTATCCAAACTAAACCTTAACACAGCATGGAAATGTGATGAAAAGTAGGGCTGGTATTTTCAGCAAGGCTATAGACATATATGTAAATACAATCAAATTGGGAACACATTCTAGGGATTAAAGAGATCTGTGTAGCACTAGAAGAAAGAAGCAACATATGTAACTGCTAACAACAAAATAAGGGATTTATGGCCAAAGCTCAGGATTTTCTTGCACCCAAGCCCATTGTTGCAAAAGAATCTGGACACAGTAAATAATTTTTAGTGACTTGTAGATCCAACTTCTTTTTGTTGTTTTTCATGAACTAGCTACCATTTACGTACATGCTGACTTTCACAAATGAGTTCCTTCAGAGCTGTTCAGCAAACACGTAATGCAGATGTATTTCCATCTAGGCAGTGTAACAGCTCTATTAAATTGAGCCACTACAGTGGCTGTGAGATAGATGGGCTATGACTGAAAAAAGTTGATGACTGAAGATGACTAAAAAGTTCTGAGCTCTGATCAGCAGATTTCCAGCAGCAGAGAGGTATGAACATGAAGCTGATCTTCAAGCTTGAAAGAGGTCCCAGGCATCATGCTTCATGTAAGTCTCTCTCGATAAAGGAGGGAAGGTACTAGATGTGGAAGACACCTTGGTAGAGCAATGGCGTGCGAAACAAGACCTGTCCAACACTGATTTTAATTTCTTTGTGTCTGTAGCCAGAGCTTGCTGGCCATCTTGGCAGTAGATATTAAACAAGCCACTAAAATTGGGCTTCATAATTAGAAAAATTTGCCAGGTCAAGACAGGCATTAAAACAATGCAAGTGCATCACCTCAACTTCCGCACATAGTTGAGAGCATCCCGAACACATGAGAAGGGTGCTTAGCCAAAATTAACCTAGAAATAAGACCCACCTTGACAAGTCTCTTACTTTTGCTGGTCATCTGAGAAATATCAACACTATTTTCAACATTATTAAACTTTCCTGTCTGTATGTTGTGAAGACCAGAAGCCAGAAAGCACACAGAAATGTCATATTCAGTGTCCACACATGCTTCTCATGCAGTGACTCTGGCAGCCTGGCCATGGGGTACGGCCCCAGACTGAAGCAAACCCCCAGCTGCTGCCCCATGGCCCTCAGTAACCACTCCACTCTTCCTCACTCACTGCAAGCCACTGCATCACCTCAGACTGAGCCCAAACCACAAGCCCAAGCTCTTATCTCCTTTACACTGGGGATGGCAATAGATTAAACAATGAAAAAGTAAGATTATTGGTTCTATTTATTACTCACTTCCCACTTTGGCATGCAATATTTTTATTTTTGTAAGATCCTGTTCTGTTGAACGAAAAAAAAGGGCAGATAAAGGAATCAATTTTATATATAGATCTGCATCATTCTTTTTAATCTTAAAGTCTACATTCAAGTGTTTCTATTAATCATCCAGGATGCTAAGTGATTTTTAATATCTTATTACAAAAGCTTTTCAGCTTGATTTTAACAAAAGGAAAAGTTAGTTTAACATATGAAGCCTGAAAAATTGCCAACTATAAAAGAACATGACTCTTTCTTTTTTTTAATTATTTGAAATGCTTCTGAATTCCCAACATAGCTATTGGGATCCAAGGTTATGATCTAAGAGAAAAGATATGTTCATTTAATTAAAGTGGTCTTTTAAATTTTTTTTTAAAAAAGTTACTTTTAAAACATTCATATCACTGTTTATGAGCTTTGGGAGGACAAGAGGCTCTGGGGATTGCTAATGATATACAGATAGCCATATGTTCCTCTCACCTCCACTGTTTTCCCTGGGACTGATACTTCATTGCTTGTGCCGTATGCAAAGTAATAATAATCTATGTGTCTTTTATGGAGTTTTCAGTGTTTGATTGCAAAACACAATGTTTATGCTGCAGATGAGAAATGAAGGCATGGGAGATGAGTTGATTTACCCCATGGGGTCACACTGCAGACTAGTGCAAATCTTGTCCCCAAGCAGTACTGTCTGAAGTGACCTGTGCTAGGAGTAAAACGCTGTCATCTGAAACTGGTAACTCCTCTACAGCCCATTGCTACTGCAGATGCAAAGAACAGAGGAACACATCCATTGATTTCAATGATTTATACCTCATTGAGAAGAAAGCCAGCCCCAGAACATGGTTTGCATAATTGAAAAAGAACAATAAAAAATAATAATTTAATTGGTATTTAACAAGAAATCAGTTCAGTAGTTTCATCCCAGCTTCAGACAGACAAGTGTCTCCAGACGAATGCGCTGGTCGCTTTTTGGGAACTGTATATTGCAGCCACAGCATGCCAACCAGCCACCCAGCCCCATCAGCACTGAGTGCTTTTACGTGGAGTTCATTTTTTACCTACTACATCGTCAAAGTAGAAAGCTGAACAAAAAAGCCAAAGCTACACAACAACATGAAGAAATTTGTACAAAGGGATCTCTGGCTCTCACAGTTTGATCTTCTGCTCTTCCTCAAAAGTTAAACCATGCTGACCTCCCTCAGAGCCACAGATGTACTTACGAGGTCTAGCTCCGTGCCTAATTACCAGAACGCTGTCTGCGATGGAGCCTATTTTTAAATAACTTCCCTTCCATCTTTGAAATCAAAGAGAGTGTATGTGATGTAAGGAACAGCCTAGGTCCAGATAAAGTTTTAAAACTATAAGAGAGGAAGTAAAGAGGAAGTAAAGGAAGAGAAAGATGGTCTAGCGGCCAAGATAAAGCTCATAAGTTCCCCAGGTTTAAGGGCAGAGGAATAGTCAGAGTGTCAACCCCACGCATATCGTGGGCACTAAATTTCACCCAGTCAGGCCTGCAGCGATCTCAGACTGACTAAAGCATAATTAGTATTGGCCCCTGCTTTGTTTTGTTGTAACCCCAGTGGAAGACTAACCAAATCCTCACTGCAGTGAAAGAAAATGTTCAGGAGCGGGGGTGGAAATACAGTGAAAGTAAACAAAAAAAGCTTTCATTGAAACTGTCTGGGATGAGGAGTACGTCACGGTCAAAGCTGGAGGATCAAAGATTGTGTCTATAGTGTCTTGTTCACCAGAGGATTGAGCCAGCCTCTCTGGTGTGACCTCTGGATCAAACATATCTTCCCTACTAGTGCAGGGAGACCGGCTCACCTTGCTTGTGGAGGCAGCATGGATGCAAGCAATGCAAACCTTCCGTGCAGGGGGACTGAATTGTAGGCTGTGAGCAGCACACGTGCAGCTGCAGGCACTGAGCTGCCTGTCCTCCTCGCTCCTGAATTGCACTGCTACCCTCAGGAAGTCTCACTCCTCCGAAAAGGCTGGGTTTGTAGCAGAATAATCATTTTTTTGTCTGTGGGGCACCCCAAACATTGTGTCTTCAAATGGCAGGACTTCCCTTTGTGTTCCCATGCCCTGGTAACATATAGTGCTGGGAAGAAAAAGCCAACCCAAGGCAGAAGCCTCCCAAAACCCACTGTTCCCCTCTTTGATTGGTACCGTTGCAACAGTTTGCAGGAAAGAAGCAAGGAACCTATCAGATGGAGAAAGAAACAGCAAGAGAAGACTGCAAAAATAGGACACCTCTTGACCATAAACAGGTCTGCTTTCTCTCAACAGGCTCTCCTTCTATTCTAAATACAGCACCTGGTGCAAGCCTGGCGTGCAGATGGCCCTGCCGCTGTGCACGCAGCCCTTCGAATCTGGCAGGCAGCTGTTTCAGTTCCTTTTTGCCAGGCTGCCAGCTTGGGATTGTTTTTACTTTTCTTTCCCCTTTTCTGCTCCCTCTGTACTCAGCCTTACCCTCCGCAACGTAAATTGGAAGAGCAGATGTAAAATCTGGGAAATTTTCCACAACCATCTTTTAAAGAGGAAGGTGGATAAGCTAACTCAGCTCTTCAAGGCCCCAGTTCGGAAAAAGCACTTTAAGCACATGCTTAAGTCCTGTTGATTTAGGAAAGGCAAAAAAGGCTGTTGATTTCATAGGTCTTAAACACATGCTTATGTGTCCTTCCTGAAGAGGAATATGCACCTGAACAGTGGCCCAATTATGCCAGTGCAGAAGGCACAAAAATGAGCATTCACTGTAAAATACACAAGCTCAGTAATGCTCCAGTTCAGCTCTTTACGATGACCACAGTTTCGTTGATTTTTAAGGTCAAAGAAACGTGCTGACTCCAGAGTCTCATTAGCATCGGGGCACTCAAAAGCAAGCATTAAAATCCTAGTTTCCCCTCAATCTTCCAAGCTATTCCTCTATCAATAAACCCCTGCAGCCCTTATCCCTCAATAAAAATCTTGACAGCTTTACCTGACCAGGCACATTTGGATTTTAAGGAGAAAATTAAAACAGCTCAGGCTTCCTCACCAAGGGTGGTTTGCACTAGATGTTGAGATTAATTCTTTTCCTTGGCTGCTGCAATACCACAGAGCAAGGCGACACAGCATAGGCAATTTTGCTGGTCAGTCAATCATGCCTGGAAATGAGCAGCAAACCAACGTGAGCTGCTCCCTGGGAGGGCCAAGCAAGCTGTGTGGGATGCAGGGGTTGTACCTGTTGGATGTGGGGTTTTGCACACACATTTGTTTTCTCTCCCCCACAGCATCTGCATACAGCCTTGCCCTCTCCTTGCCCTTAACCCCATCCCAGAAAACCCGGCTGTTATTGCTCCTCTGCCAAGATGGAGAACACAGAAGAAGTGGGACCCCTTTGGGCCCCACTTCTCCAGAGAGCACCCTGAGGAGCTAGGTTGGCCTTTCTGTCCCCAGCTGTCTATGGTCATGGCTTCTTGTCTTGTCGTCAATGACTAAAAGCCCTTTGCAGGTTGCCCTGTCAGGAAAAACCTTTCAGTGCCCCAAGTGTGAGTGAAAGATGGGGAAACTTCCCCAGTCCAAGGAGCTTCCATTGTTCCCACAGCCCTGTCACTGGCTGTTCCCTTTGGTCCCCATATCTGTTGTCACTTGATCTCCAAGGCTTGGGCTATCCGTGGCATGGCATGAGCCCAGCTTCTGCACCAGCTTTTAATGAAACAAGTAGAAGTCTCATCTGGGTATTGTTGGCATGGTCTCCCAAAATGCCTGACAAGCAAGCAGGTGTAGCAGAGCTAGCTCCTGGGGCTTATGAGCAACCATCACTGCCATCTTCAGGATCCTCCTCTTTCCAGGGAAGACTTTCAGCATTTATGACGGCCATGCCACAGGTCAACAAGTGCAGAGATACAAATATAGATTTGGCTTTTGTCAGAAGCCTGTTGGCTTGTGATTTCTTCCAAGAGGTTTCTGTGAAGTCCTCTGTCTAACTTTGGACTTGCTGTATACTGTCTTTCAGGAAGATGTGAGGAGAGTAGTGGACAGCTGGAGGGTCAAGGCTCACCTTTGCACTCTTGGCATACTGAAGTTAGGTATCAGCAGGCACAAGGTAGACCAAGGAAGGAAGAAGAAACCAGACTGGAGAAATGAATGAGGAGATTTTTACCTTGTCTTTTCTCTTAATCATGGCTTGTGGCAGATTAGCAGAGATCAGCTTTCACTGCAGCTGCCTATACTGTACTTGACCCATGCAGAAAGAAAGAATTTGGTCCCCAAGCCTGGAAGTCAGGCACCCTTGCCTAGCTCTGATTTCTCTTAAATTATTTTAATTAAACAAGGGGAAAAAAAGTGAACTGACAGTTATGAATAATGAAGTGAAAATGGGCTATGAATACAATAAGAACTAATTAAACAGTGAGGGTAAGACCATGTTGATTTATTTCTTTTTTTTTTTTTTTTTGTCAGACTTTTAAATGAAATACATGTGCTTTAGGCCTAAGGAGGGATTTAAATCTGCTACACACACTTTTCTTCAGAGCGCAACGTATGACAGATGTTAGTCACATCACTACTCTACTGCACTAGGCTTCAGACAGTAGTGAACAGTGCAGAGTAGGAACCCATATGAAAGGGCACACAAAATGATGCTGGAGAAGTACGTTTTACCTTCTGTAATGGATATGCTTGCACAAGTGTACACTGAACCTGTAACAGAGCCAGTACCATAAAGCCAAATCATTCCCAAATGTTAAGATGCTTCAGCCTGTTCTAATAAAAGTATCTGTATTTCCCTAGCATGTTACTACTGAAGATGTGCAAATAACAATAGCAATATATTGCACCACAATGAAAATGAAATCACTGGCAAGGGACCATCCCACAGACCACCTGCAGATTATATACAATTTATTTTCAGAAAAGCTGGAGCAGAGGGAAAAGGGGATTATTTTATTCCACAGAAACTGATGGCAGCAAGCTGTAAATGATACAGTCAATATTCCTTCCTTGCTCCCAAAGAGAGGAGCAAGGGCCAGCTACACAGAATTAGAAGGCTTTACTGAAGATCTTCCTGGATGAATTCCTCCACAGGCTGCTTGTTTTGAGACAAAGAACAGCAGGAGCTTTGAAAAAGGTGACCCACGCAGTAGCTGACCAAGTAGCCTCTGCCTCCTCTTGCCTGGCACGGTGAATCCCATCCTTTCGTTAGCAATCAGAGACTCCTGCCCACATGGAAATGGTGGCTGAGCATCCCCAAAATACTACTGAGTACTGTCTGCCTCCCTCCAAGCTTGAGACTGACTCCAGGATTCCCGGGTTCTGGAAAACATCCCTCCGATTCCCTCACCGCATGTTTGCTGCTTGTCTGCACCATCTTTGAGTTTATCTCCAGCAGAAAACATCACTGAACTGGAAAGTCTGCTAAGACCCAAACAAACCATATTTTCCCGATTTTCTTACGGAGCAGCTTGTGTGATGTGGTTGCTGTGGAGACTGTCAGAACTGCGGCAGTATATTTGAGGACGGATCACTTCATACGTTCCTTGTTTCTTACACTTGTTTCCCTAAACAAGTAGTAGACAGAGGTAGGGGGATCTTGAGTCGAGCCACCACAGCAGGTTTTATGCTCCTGCAAGAGCAGGGGGCTACACCTGATGCCTGGGAAACCCCTTTGAGCCTGTGTCGCAGTCTCCATCCCCTACCCTTTGCTTAGAGGGACTCATGTCGACGTACAAACCTTTGAAGGGCCTTTGATAACCAATGCTCCAAGAGTTGCAAAATTCACTGAGCCAGTTTGGCCCATCTCTGCAAAAAAAAAAAAAAAATAGGTGGTTTTCCTCAAAATGGAAGGGCTGTATTTTCACAGAGCTCACTTGCACACAGAGAGTCTCATTTATGAACCTACTATATGCAGTGAAAATGTGCCCTTTTGTGAATAAAGCCCCAACTGTCTACCAACAGGGCGAACACACTGACATCATTCTGCAAACATTTTCATGTAGTACAGTCTCTGACAAGCTTTGTTTCCACTCAGGTCAAATTACTTGGAAAAATCACACTTTTCCTGTTAAGGAATCATTTTCTCTTTAAGCAGTTTCCAAGGTACTCCACCCCACCAACTTGCAGTTGGAGCTCAGTTTGCTCGGCCAGGTCTGATGGCCAGAAGACAGGCAGTTCCCTGTGCTGGGGCAAGTGGGAGCCGGGCAGATGCGCTCAGCACAAATATTAACCAAGACTACGATTGCTTAACTTTTTTCATCTCTGACTGCGGTCTCCAGCCAGCAGAGGTTAGAAAGCTCTGCACCTTGATGGACAAGTAATTTGTGGTGATTTACAAAGCTACACTTTTACTCCCCACATTTACTCAGAGATTTAAGTTTGGGTGAGCCTTGCACGGATGTCATCTGAATAAGTAAAAGCATCCTAAACTACCAAGTAAGGTCCAGATTTGCTGATACACTCTGGATGCTTTGTATTGTCTAACAGCACAAACCCATCTCACAGAGGCCAGTTTTTGACACAAATAAACTGAGAGGAACAACTTTGCCTACAGAAAAAGGTGTCACAAATGGAAGTGGACTAGCAGCAGAGATTTGGTAAGTGCTTTGAAGATGAAATAATTGTTAACTGTTGTCATGTTAATGATCCTTGGGTAAATTTTCAGAAAGAGTTAAACCTCTCTTTTGTGGCTGTGGGTTGAACTGCAGATTAGGCTAGGCTGCAAAACGGAGCTACAAGAACAAATCATTTTATTTCTGTATACGCCTACTTGAGAGTAGCTGGAAATTCAATGCTAGAAATTAAGGTTCGATTTTCATTTTCATCAAGTCTGTGCAAATTTTGTGAAGAAAACTAAAACAAAAACACACTCCCAAAAAAGAAATCAGTCCTTGTACATTATCTTCTCCATAGGAAAAAAACTTAGTTTCAAGAATTTTGTCTTGACTGTTTTTGTATAGGTAATGACCTTAGTGTCACTTCCTCTATGAAATTTGTACTCTGCCACCTTTGTACTTGATTCACTTCCTGAATTACTGAATGACACTAAAGTGTTTTTTAAGTGAAAAGGCAAAGTTCAAGCACCACTCACATGCAGACTTGTGGCTTTCAAAAGAGCTATAAATGTTGACTTTTTAGTCTCACTAAGATGTGTTTTGCTGCTAGAAATAATGTATTTTTATTAGTTGTTATATTCTGAGCAGTTGTTTTAAAAAATTAAAATAATACATTTTCATTGTCTTTTTTTTGTGCTAGCTTTAAAAAATGTATTTATTTTTATTATGTTTTATTGAAAGCTGGCATTTTTGTTATCCCTGTTCTACACATGGGGAAAATGAGGCACAGACAGAGTGAAGTGGACACACTGGACTGGTGGTGCGGGAGGGAGAGCACTTCTGGCTCCAGAGGCTCAGTATAGTGCTTCAGTATAAACTGAGCAAAGCTGTTACACCCAAGATTTTTATAGGTTTGATGACAATCTGAAAGGCATTGAGAGCCCTCATGAAGTAATTTCTTTAGGTTATGCATCCTACAAAATATGTAAGAAATATCAGCTCAATAGGGATTTATTCAAACAAGAAAAAGAGCACTGCAGTAATACTGTATGTGATTCAATCGAACAACTGGGGTTTTTTGCTTTGTCTCCATTCCTGTCTGCACATTATTTGTGTTTCCATGGCTACCAGTATGTTGATCACCTAAATATCCTCCCAGGAAGTAGATGTACTTTCTCTTTTTCCTCTCATGGTACCAATGTTTAGAAGTGAGAAGGTTCACGTGTTCCTCTGCCTAATAAATTATTATTCTGAAGTAGTTTCATTAACTACTATACTAAAACTATTTCATTTCACTAAAAAGTGCCTATAAAGATGATTGCAATGGTTGTTGCATAAACACATAACAGGCATTTTGTGTCCTGCTTGGCTTAAAGAAAATCAGAAGTCACACGGAAGGGATGAACAATGTAGATACTGCGTAGAAGCACAGGGGGAAGAAGGAGAACAATTCTTTGTTTATTTGCAACAAAAAAATTATTTGGGTTACACAGAGGCAGGCAGGTAGGAAGAGGGGGAGAAAGGGAGGTGGGAGAGAAGAAGGGAGGAAAGAAGGAAGAAGGAAGGAAGAAGGAGGGAGGAAGGGAAGGCGGGAATATTTAGAGGCTAGCCTGTAACTCTGATCAAAGGGCTGGCTTTCTAGGCACTGCAGCAGACATCTAAAGAGGCCTGAGGAATGTGAATTTGCTGTGGTGTTAAATGGCTTCCAGAACTGACCCTTGTCCAGCAGCTCCAAGCATGGGCAGAGCAGGTTTGCAACTCTCTGCATGTGTCTATGGAAATGGGCCTTAAGAAGGCTATGTTTGAAATGAAAAGGCTAGGCATAAGTACCTTTGGGCTATCTAGCTGTCTTGCTGTTGATAGGCATTCGGTCTTGCATTTTCAGTCCACGTCCGGCTTCACAGTGAATAATCACATTGCATTATAGACAATCACAGATATTCACATGAAGCTTTACTAGCACACATTGGAAAAAGTCTTCAGCTAAAGCAGTCTTGTTCAGTCTGAGCAACCGTTTCAGGCTTAAATTCCCCCAAGACTCCATGCCCCTCAGAATTATGATAAGCATTTTTGTTAAGCACAGCGAGCCAGGAAAAAAAATCATATATAGATATATAAGGTAATCAATTAAAGGTCCTTCTAAACTTCTTTTGGTGCAAATTCGTGTGATCCATTTTGTATGGCTGCTTTTGGGTGAAATTTATCACTCCTTAAAAGTGCTTATTTCTTTCCAATTCTTCTAAAGGGACTTTAAAAGGGTAACTTGGACTTTGAAATTTACATTGTAGATGTCTATAGCTGAATCACAGTCTTAATACAGGTAATAATATCCTTCCCTGACGAAGCTGAGAAGATGTTATTGTCTTGAAGCTCCTTGCTTCTTAAGCTTACCCTAAGCGTGCTTATCATTTAGTGACAGTGGTAAGTTTGTCTCAGAAACTGCCAGGAGTGTTTGCAGTAGCCTGCTTTTTCCTAACATCCCTGTCGGAGCACTTGGTCTGGAACTGGGTGATGCAGTGCCTGGTCCGCCTGCAGCCCTCTTACGAGGATACTGAAAACACCAGGTTAACAGGACATTCCCACCTGATTCTCAGCTGAAAGGCTGTCTCTTCTGCAGCTAGGGATGCAAAACTCCTTCCACAAATTGAGAGGAGTGCACTGTCATCAGCAGCCTGGTGTTAACCAAGGGGAAATGCATGGTCCCTTCTCAGGCAGGTGCCTGTCCGAGGTAAAATCAATCCATACATATTGTCACAGGGGGAAGGGATAAATTCTCAATCTGCCTCAGCCCACAGCTGGACTGCAAAATTAAGCTCAAATTTGCTTCTTCTCCTCCCAAACCCGCTATGTGTTTGGCATGCTTAGCTGCTGCACCTCGCTCTGGCTTGGGCTCCTTGCCTGCAGGCAGGACAGGCACTCGAGCATGTGGCAGCAGCAGTGCTGGCTGGGGCCCCTTCCTCCTCCCTGCCCTCCCCAGCCCCACGGCAGGGTGAACACCAGTGTCTAAAGCAGGAATCCCAACTGCAGGCCGGTATCCAAGCAAAAAGCAAACAAGCAAAAATAATCCCTGTGGCATGTATTTTCTTGTGCTGCTGAGGTGTCAGACAACCCTGCAGGGTTTGAACTCTGGAAAGACAGTACAGGTCCAGTAGGCACCACCTGCTCCTCAGGTGGCCTGGGCTGGCAGCAGCTCTGCAGGGCCACACTTGCCCGTCCAAATGCAAGTAACCTATCCACCGCCTGGGACATCTGGTTAGGTCAGTACTGGGATGACACTTGCTTCCAGAGCCAGCACCATCTTCCAGTGGTGGCGTGTACAGCACCCTTTCTGCTTTCACCGGGCACACCCTCATGGGTGGTCTGGTGTATCATACACTTGCACCTGCCATCCTGTGCTGTAGGTATCAAAAGCCTGCTGTTGGCTTTGAGCAAAATCTTCTGCCTCCAGGCAATGATCATGGGCAGGCTGGTGAACTCATGCCATGGGCATTTTCTTACCTACATGGCTGCAGGGTGTGCCAGGGATGCCCTTTGTGTGCCACAGGCTGTGTGGGGCTCAGGTTGTCCACTTCCAGTGGTGATACACCACTCCCTCAAATTAACTCCATTCAATCAGTCCGAGATTGTGCCGTGCTTGGGAATCCGAGCCTTACCTGAGTTTGCTCTCAGTAGATATCAGGTATTCCTTGGCAGGAAAGATGTCTCCTCACCTCTCTACTACAACCCTTCCATGGTTTTTAAAAGAAAGAGAAATCCTTTCTCCATAAAGAGCCCCAAAAAGGTGTGCAACATAATACAGTCCCATGTGAGCCGGATTTCCTGCCTGACATCTGAACATTGCTCAAGAATTATTTAGCCTGTTTTTCCTTCCAGCATGTAATGTGAAGTTTTCCAGTTGTTATTACTTACAAATAAGTATCATGACTAATTTGACAAATAACGCCAGACTTGAATACCTCTGCTGGACTCTTTGTTTAAAGACTACATCATGCTGGAGTGGTTATTGCGCAAAGTAAAGGAGAAACAACCTCTTTGGCAACAAATAGAAAGGAACTCTTAGTTCTCATTAAGGGCTGAAATAGATTTCTTTTATACCTGTGGTCTCAAATTTGGTTATACACATGGCTGAAATTTTGTCCCCATGGAGATCAGTGGGGATTCCAGCTGCCAAAGTCAAAAGGCTGAGAATTAATCCATGGTGAAAATTACGTTTTCTGGGGGGAAGTCTAAAGTATCAGTGGTGTGAAGCAAGCCTCAGTTTTCTCTTTGAATGGAGAATTCCCTCAAGAGAATTATCTTAATTTTCATTTAACTATGTATATCAATAAAGAATATGAGACTAAGAGTCTGGTCCCGTGATACT
This sequence comes from Syrrhaptes paradoxus, assembly GCA_013400615.1. Classification (NCBI taxonomy): domain Eukaryota; kingdom Metazoa; phylum Chordata; class Aves; order Pterocliformes; family Pteroclidae; genus Syrrhaptes; species Syrrhaptes paradoxus. The sequence continues at coordinate 63,248 of VZTO01028187.1, forward strand.
GAATATATTACTACCCACTGGATCATAAATCAAGTGTTTGCATAATTTGGCTATTTACAAATCAAACCTCAGTCCAGAAACTGCTTTTTCCCAATGCAGTCATTGTAGTTAAGCGCATACTTGGAAAACACACAAGGTTTCATCTATTTATCAGTTTCTTTTAAAACAGCTGTTCCTATCTGTAGTTAAAAAAAAGATGCAAATGTTCTTGGAATGTATTCAAAATGTTAAAATTATCATAGTAACAGTGGGAACAACATAAAACTTCACGGAGGAGATCCAACTTCCTTTTCACTGCCTCTCAGGTCACAGATGCCAAAGAAACAGAGCCTCCCACGAGATTTTGATAGCACAAGGCAGGACCACCTTTTCCTGGTTGAGGGATGGCAGCACGTGGAGCAGCCAGCACAGCTGGTGGTTCATGCCCCACTCTGTCTCCACACCAAACACAGTCCTGTGAGTTGGTCTTCCTTTCTGGAAGGGCACAACTAATGTGTGCTGGCTCTCTCAACAGTGCAGCAGTCAGCTTATCCTTGTGTCATGGGGAAGTATGGCTTGAAGGTCCAAGGCTGATGCTGCTCCAGCTGCACACTGTGCTGGCTCCTTCACCCACCCCACTCCACTCCAAACTCAAACCTGAGGTCAGTGGGTGTACAACCCTAGCCAGAGTGTTGGAGTATGCAATATTTCCACCTGTGTAAATGGCAGTGTAAGGACTAACCCAAAGAGTCAGCTCACTTGGAAGCTGTGCCTTTGACCTTCTTCCAAACAAATATACAGAACCATAATATAGAGTTTCCGCAGTCATTTTTAGATGCAATAAACTAATGAGAGGAATGAAATCTGGAATTGGTCACCATTCACACTTCCAAGATAAACATCTTAAAATACATTGTGATCAAAATAAAGCAGACAAAGTTACTAGTTAGGTTTCCAAGAGTAAGTGGCTTGTTTTGAAGTTCCATTAATGTTTTTCTTTTTGTTTTGGTGCCAGCCTGTGTAGCAAAAATATTCCAAGAGATAACATAAAGGTACATACTCAAAGGAAGAATAAAACCATTATTCATCTATTGCAAGGCATTTGGCCACAGTGAAGTAAGAGGGATGAAGAATGGAAAGCTGTTGACGTGTCCAGAAGATGGAGACTATTTTGTGGAACATAGCAAAAAGCTTAGCACTATCTGTGAAAAAAAAAGAGAAAAGATTGCTGGGATGTGGGAGAAGGAAACCAGCTACCTAGAAGACAGAGGAAGCCTTACAGTCGCAGCAATGTCATCCTGGGTTAACCCATCTGGGTTAACCAGTGCAATCATGCACTTAGGCAGGAGATGCAAGTTATTTATTTCTCACACCTGCAAAACTCTTTCCTTCTGCTCTGCAACCACCATAACACCCACAGTAAAAAACCCACACCTGCAACTATAAGATACTAGAGAAAGAGGATATTCTTTTTTTTTTTTTTTTTTTTATTCTGTTCACCAGCAGGTAACCATCACATACAACTCCCAGAGCAGCCTTGGAAGTGACCCACACCTTGCACTAACATCATTGATCAAAATGAAACACAAGTAGATTACAGGAGTCCTGCTGAGAAGCATTCAGTATCACAAGGGTCTTGGGAAAACAACAATTGCCAATACTTGAATAATATTGCTACTATTTGCAAATCTTACGTCTCAGCTATTTTTTTGTTTTATTTTAAGAAAAAAGAATTAATCTGCTTAAGCAAGAATTTAAATCCAGGATTGCTGGATTATTGACCTCCATTTTTATAAGCTTTCACAGAGGTAAAGGGAATGTCTGGATTCTTGGATTCTGATGATGACAAAAACATAGAAAAGGGAAATTTCAAACTTTATTGTATGACTGTATCCTGCTTGTCTTCATGTTTAGTATTAATGTAAATTTAATAAATTACATATATGTATGATTTGTCTATAGCTAAGGCAACATATTTTATAGCAACATTTAAGAAAGGAGTTACGTTCTATTCATTAAACTTCTTCCTTATATACAATTTGTTGATTGTTATTAAAGGACATGTTCCGTAATTAAATCAGTCCTGCATTAATATCTCCGTGCAAAATGTACTCTGCTTCTCTGGCTCATGCTTATGGTACTCAAGACACAATAAACTAACAAATGAGCTAACAAAATTTGTCCAAATTCGATTTTGCTGTCCCTGTTCTAGATACCGCTAACCTACGACAGCAGTTCCAGCAGAATGCCATTGCAGCTGAAAATTGAGCAGGTACTCTCAGTCTTGGCTGGGCAAGCACATCTCCAGTCCCTGCAGAGGTGTTAGCTGGCTCTCGCTGCCTGCTGGGAACAGCCAGATTGCTGAAGGAATCTCTTGAGTGAAAACAAAAGGAGATTTCAGGAAGGGGTAGGAAATTCTGTCCTTTACACTGAAATGAGAATGCAAACTTTTCTGATGATAACAAGTCTCAGGCTTTGGCCAGCTGTAACAAAATCGTCCCTGGCTGAAGGCCTGTTTTTGGGGAAGGGAAGAGTGTTGCAGTGCAGATACATCACTTCCCATGGTATGTACTGCACCATTTATCCCAACACAGAAGTTCTCCAAAAACTTTAGTTCCCCAAAATGTAGTTCAAGAAGACCATTTTCAGCTGTGCCCTGGCAGTGATCAAGCACATATATCTAAAACCACCCAGACCAGGTGTTAAAAAGAGCCTTTATTTTAACAATAGTTATTGATTAACTTTAACACAGTGTTGATAAACAAAATTATCATGTGAATGCAACATTTGATCGCTATCCAACTCATTAGGTTATAACTCATCACCCGTGTCCCAGGACCGTGGGGTGGCAGCTGTGTGATCAGGCTCCAATCCATCAGGTTTTCTGTGGCTTTGGGGCTGCAGTGGTGGAGCCTGGAGCTGCCACCACAGGTATCAGCTGATGTTCTCCTGCTGCACTCTTACTGCGTGAGTCATCTTGCCATTCTGGGAAGCAGGTCTGAAAGGATTGTTTTACAGGCACGGTGGAAAGGACTGCAGTAGGAGAAGGGACAGCAGGACTTTCAGAGGTTGTTCTTCCAGTGCTGGGAAAGTGCATGGAAGGGTCCCAAACCTGCACTTAAGAGTTAGAGTAACCCCTCTGCTCTCCAGTGCCCTGGGGTGGATCGGCACTTGCTTGTCCAGTGTCCCTACCAAATGGGCATCTGAATTATGTAACAGAAGAGTTACAACCGTAATACCGATGTTAAAATGATCAGTGAAAGTTAATTTCCAAGAGTGTTTTTTGAGTGAATCAGTTTCTGACTTCCAATGCATTGTTATATAAATCTCAATATCTATCAGAGTTGTTGTTGATTTACGCCAGCATAACAGAACAGAATTTGGTCTGGATGTAGCCCGACAAGCAGTAATCACAACCTTCTGCTCCCAAACCACAGGCTTCTTACCAGTCAAACTAAAGGAAAGTTTTCATTAATTTTGATTAATGTAGGGTTCTTGTTCAGGACTAATTTAGACCATGCAAAGCTGAGAAGCTCCTAATCAGACCTTTCAAACATATCTGGGGGAGGACTTTTGGATGGGAGTCATTTAGTTTATCTCTAGTTACCATAATTCCATAGAAATTTTGTGTCCTCTCACATACAGTTGCAAAGAAAATGAAGAATTGTGAAAAGGAGGCTGTGGAGGTATTTGTCCTAGAAAAACAAAGCCCACAGCATTTCAAGTTTCCTGCTTGAATAGCAATGTCAGGTTTTGGGTTTTTTTATGACACTTAATTTATATCTGCCATGCATTTGAGTTTTGGCAAGCAGAGAATTACGTTTCAAACCTGAACGACAAATTTCTCCCCAGTAATCACCAAACTTTGGTAAACCTGAATCTGAATTTCAGGCTCATTAAAAAAAGCTGAACCCAGGTGGGCTTTTGGCTGGTTTTATGTTTCATCATAAAAACGTTGCACACCTTTACTCAGAAGTGCTTGGTGAGCCAGCCATTAGAGGGTAAGGCTTTTTCTAGTGGTCAAGGAAGCGAGGTTCTGCTCAGCAGGGATTACAACTGCACTGTTTTCTTTACTTCTTAAAAATACTGGATCTTAAAAAAATTAAAAATTTGAAATTTAATCAGAACATTTAAAAATGTAAAAATATATTCTTTTCTAGTCCTAACATCTGGGGATATGGCCTTTTCTAAGATGATACTTGGCCTACAGGTTTTCTCCATCACTTTCTAGATGACACATCCAGCTGACAGGCAGGATTCAAGTGCCTGCCTCCACTGACCTGCATCTGGCATCTCTGGGTGGGCACGGCAGTGTCTTTGCAGCAATAACTGCATTTTCCAAATTTTCTCAAGGTCAGGATCTTTCTATTTGCCTCTGGCACTCTCAGATTCTTCCTAAAGAAAATCGCCAGAAATCTGTTCTGGCATGAATTAGAACATTAACACCCTCCTGAGCCGTGAATATTTTATTTTTCTCACTTCTGCACAAGAATTAACATTTTTGTTGTGCTGGTTTGCATTCAAAAGACTTTTGTTTTTTCTTTGAAAGGCCAAAGAGAGAGATTTTTTCAAAATATTTTAGGATGTTAAGACATACATTTCCCTTAATTAATCCAATTCATTCAGATTGATGAAAGGTGCTGAAATCAAAGCCAAGTATTTGATGAGCTTTGAAAGCGAGTCTCTCTTCAGTACCAACAAGACAGTTTTTCTCATTCACAGTTAGAAGCAAGTTAGAGCAGAAAAATCTGGCTTTGCATTTCAAACACAGCAGTAAGTATTCAAACCATACCACTGAATGGAGCCATCTGTGAAGGGTAAGGCTGCATCCTGCACCTTGCACGTGCCTTTATAAGGTCCTCTGTAAGAAAGGTGAAAAAAAAGACATTTTAAGCCTTCTTTTCCCTATTAAACTTGCATTAGCACTGCCGCAAAAGTGGAATATATCTTTGGCAAAGGGAGTAACAATGACATTTGCCTTGTAAAACTGAAAGGGAGACATCACTAACTCTTCTCTGAATAATTTTCCTTAAGAATGGTTACCCAAGACCACACTCTCTCTTGTAGAACTGACTTTTGCAGCACTTTCTAGGCTGTGGTATAGCTCTACTCCACTCATATCACAGGTGAGTCCACAGTGTGGACTGTGCTATGGCTACCGAGCTGGAGGGGGAAGCAAAGACACCAGGACAGAGAGGTGGGGGAGCATGACTGTACATGGTCCCCATTTCACTCCATGCACTAAGGTCCATGCCATGGTGTTTGGGTGTACAATCAGCCTCTGTGCCCTTGAGTGTTTAACCTTTGGTGTCTGAAGCAGTCCTAAAACATCCCAGAAAGTCCCATCCTCAAACCAGATTCACTGTGTTAGGTTGCTCTCCTTATACTTATTTCTCTCCTATTAAGTCTGAGTGGCTTCCAGACACCTGTTAATTTTGACTTTGTGTTTGGATGCAAAACTGTTTTATCTCCTAGCTATATGATATAATTATGCACAGTTTGCAATAGCGTCAGGTAGATATCTCCTGTGGTTCTGTGGGACCCATCTGAAACACTTTTAGTTCTTCCTTCTCTTTTTATCACAAATACTAGAAAATCCATTTGAAAGACTGAAATAACGAATTCACTCTACTTGTTTTTTTATTCCTAGAGTATAGAAAAATTAGTTCTAAATAAGAATGTTAGTTGGTTACCAGTGAGTTATTTGTGTGTCATTACTGCTGATGCTGTAAACCTGGCAATGCAGAAGCAGAAGCCTTATTCCTGTTCAGATTTAAAGGGATTTGTTTGTTGACTGGTTCCTGCAGTACATGAGTTTTACTCATGAAGAGGAAGATACCATCCATGGAGTATCTGCACCATTGGCCTAGTAATAAGTTTGCTTAACAAAATACTATGTTCTGTGTCAGTTTTAAAAGTCTCATCAGCTAAGGGAAGAAATGAGGCTATGGCTGCAGCCTCGATATTGTGCCCATAGCGCTGGGGCTGTGTAACAGTGAAGTAGTGCACAGAGGACACTTCCAGCAATTCTCTCTATAATTTAAAATCAAATAAATAATTGAGGACAATGTCAACATAAAAATGTATTAATCACAAAAAAAGTATTGAATGAAATGTCTTATGCTATGATTGACCAACTAAAAAGTACAAGATTTAACAATAGAAGACCAATTTATCAAGGCAATTGTTGTATCTTCTTCTGTTGCGTACACCAATATTTATTTCCCTTCTATTGACTTGAGCAAAAAGCTCTTCTGTTCTCCAAAGCACAATGTGTTCTTCAAAAAACCCGCAAAACTCTTACTGCAACAGAGAAGCAGAAGTTAGTAAAATAGTATGAACCAGATTTGTGATTTGTGCCACAGTAACGGGAATGATGAATGGGACCAAGAAGTCCCATATAAAAATGGGGGTTAAATTAGGTGGCCTGAGTGATGTCTCCAGCATACTGCTCACCACCTTATGAACATGTAACCATAGTGCATGCAACATGTATCCAATGTTAGTACCTGGGGCTTCTTATTTTTCCACCTTGAGGGCTGAGGTTGTGTAAAACAAGAAGGCAACACCATCCAACAGGTTCTTCACTCAGATCACTGATAGTGCTACTTTCTCCCTGAGTGGTAGCGTATTAGCCTAGTTTATTTAGAGCAGAAGATTCAACATGCCTCAGTTCTTGCATGTTGGTCTGAGCCCCCTTACACTGGCATCCTGGGTAAGGCAGCTGAATGGCTCCACAGTCAACTCACAGGTAGCACCAAGTTGCCATCTCAGAAGGCAAGGAAAAAAAGGGGAAATCCCATTGATATTTCGGTTTCATCAGCTATTGCTGGCACCGATCCTGGATAAGAAGTAAATCCATGCTTCACAGCCCTTCATAACACGGTAACAAAAAATTAGTGACCTCCTGAAAGAAACTAATTCTCTGTGTTGTGCCTGCCCAGAGCACATGGAAATTTTGTGATGGTGATGGATGAAAGAATTGAATCATTATGAATAAATGATGCCACACCTACTTTCTAAAGTCCCTATGGCTCCTAAAGCTTCCGATGTGATAAAGTTCCATTGTTTGCTAGAGGATTAAGGCAAATTTACCCTCAACTTAATTTTTAATCTCTCCCTTTCATACCATTTACCAAAGAAAAATATTTGAAAATTATGGGTCTGATATTAGTTTTTGGCTCAGGTTTGTTTGGCCAGTGTTCTTGATTTCCACTTTAGATTGCTGAAATCTGGTTTGAGGGGAAGGGAAGGAAAGAGGAGACAAAGCACGGCAGAAAGCCTAACAGGCATAAATTTTTCTTTCCAGCATGTCTGTGCTTGCAATCAGCAGCCTAAAAAGATCTGCTATGATCATCAAGAGATGATGCCTATCAATCAGTATTTAAACATTGCCCGTTAGGTTCTCTTGTTGGGGATGTAACTGTATCTGTAATTCCCTGAAGGCTATTTTTATTCCATTTTGTAGCCAAAGGAGAAATAAGGGAAGTTCTTTTTCTTTCCAATAGATTAAGTGGTGTGGATCAAAGGGATTAGTATCATGGCCTAAAAAGTTATTTTTTAGAGCTATAATAGAATCTATAATGTGCTCTTTTTTTCCCATAGAATTGTTCAAAACATAAATCAAGTCACATAGTATCGATTGTAGAATATATTTGCAGATGTCACCCCCCAGTATAAAGAGACACGATTTCAAAGTGTTTTATTTTCTGGTGCTGTAGGATTTTATACATTCAATGTATAAAATGTAGGGTGTATGCAAAATGCATTATATTATTCTCTGAGTTTAAATTTTTTCCAGATGACAGGCACTACTTTTATGATGCCCTGAATGGAATGACAGAGTAAATTGCCCTGATTTATACTCCATTAGAACCAGTGATACTGCTGTCACGACTGCTGCTCTTTCTCATTACACAACATCATATACTCCCTTGCCTAGCAATGAAATAACTTCTAGTGTTCCCAAATACCAGCACCACAGGTTGATTCCCATCATGTGTCTTGCTTGCTCACCCTGGGAACTTTTCCATTTTAGACCTTAGTCTACAGCTCCTTGTACGGATGGTTTCCATTCTGTTGCCTTATCTGGGGTATACATGGTATCCCATTCTTCATTTTAGATAGACTGTTTGGAGACAAGCACCAAAATAATAAATCATGGGGCTAGGTTATTTTTAGGCCACATTTCCGAATCAACATTGAGACTATTTCTGAAGAACCTGCACAAGGAACTTATTGTGCACATACACAAATAAATGACACAATTCAATGGTTTAATACTATCTGCCAAGTTAAACTACTGCAGAGCAGCTGTGTACATTTAAAATGATCTCTGGCACTTCTGAAGAGTTCATAAATCAGCAACAACATACTTTCTTCCAATTAAGAGAGTTAAAGGAAAAAAAATCAGAAATTAATGTGTCTAGGATATAAATGACATCTCTATGCACTTGTGAAAGTGAATCTGAAAAAAAAGAGACAGCAATGCTCTTTACATTATTGGGATTATAATAATTTTAAAATGCCCAATTTTTGTAAGTGTTTCAGTTATTGCCAAAAGTGTTGTTATGAGGAGACTTGCTTGAAGCCAGACAGTTATGTTAACCCAAAACTACTGAAGAAATGAAAAAAAGTCATCAACAGAACCACAAAAGTACCTCACCAATTCCTCAAACTATGGCTCCCTCCGCTAAGAATAACGTGAGATGTGCACCCCATATGGGCAGTCACAAATCATATTTTAGAACTGACCCTGAAAGCAATCACTAAAATACTGATTATTGGTCTAAAGAACCACATTGTGTAGTTCCACTGTCTAAACTTTCCTGACAAACTTCTGGCATCAACAGCAACCACCACACTATTGTTCAATGACTGTGTGCCCTTGGTTCTTGCTCTCTGCTATACCAAACACTGCAGAAATACAAAGGTGACAGCAGGCTTCACAGAGTCTTTACCACTTATGGCAGTCTCCTCTGTTTGTGCATCTTCTCCCTTGCAACTTCTTGCCTTCTCACCATGTTCCAATTTCCTGCATCTTTTCACAATAGAGTTAGTTACTCTCTTCCTTTAGCTGGATATTCATCCCAACCACTTTTGGCATAGTTTGTTTGTCCCTGTGACTATGTGCATAAAAAAATTATATTTTCCTCTAGTTTAGATTTTACTAAGGGAAGAAGAGGGACGAACAAGTGTGTTAATAAAAATATTTTTAAAATAATTTTTTAAAAAGCTCACCAAACCAAGAGTTTTGTGCAAGAACCAGCACCCGTCTTACCAATCCATCTCCCTTTGTTCTCCAGCAGATTTTTCAAGTATACTCCAGAAAGCTCCATCCAATTTCACCTTGCTTCCTCCCCTTTTACATTAAATGGTGTCTGCAACCATTTTCCCACGGTGCTAGCTCTACAGGGCACACAGTTCTTGCACACATGCAATCTGAGAAACATGTAGGTTGGAAGGGATCTCAGGCAGTCACCTAGAGCATTACCCTGCTCAAAGAAGGTCGTTAGAGCAGGCAGTCAAGACCTTGTCTAGTCAAGTTTTTAATATCTCTGTGATGGGTTAGCCTTTGGCTGGGGGCCAAACCACACACCTGCTCACAAAATTACCCCCCCACCTGATCATAAGGGAGAGAGAGTTAAAGGAGTAGATGGGAAAAAAAAAGGACTCATGGGTTGAGATAAGGACAATTTAATAACTAAACTGCAATAATATTGAAAATAATACTATATACAAATATACAAAAGAGCGATACACAGTGATACTGCCCTCCCCTCCACACGATGACCAAAGGCTCAGCCTGTTCCCGGCTAACCATCCCAGAGCAGGGAGAGTTAGAGTGATACACAGAACAAGAAGAATCCCAAAACCACACTCACAATTCCCCCAGGCAGGGAGTGCATTGCTCCCAGAGGCACTCACAGACTGGAGATAACAGTCCGAGCATCCCAGACCGAGAGCTGACCGGGGAGGGGGAGAAGGGGGAAGCGACTACCTGGCCCCGGCTAATGATCCCAGAGCAGGAGGAGCGGGAGTCTAGAAACTCACGGAATGGAGATAACAGTCTGAGCATCCCAGACCGAGAGCTGACCAGGGGGGGAGTGGGGTGAAGGCCTTGGGAGTGCGATCCAGAGCCAGAAGAGCTCCGAAACTGAAAGGGCCCCGGAAATTAAAAGGACGATCTTTCTGGGGGTCCTCACCTATATACCATGACATGCATGTTATGGAATAGATTTTTGGCTATTCTGAGTTTTCAGTCTTAACCTAAGAGCAAATCCTAGGCTAGCAACCAGCTGTGCTTCTTCCCTGGTCTGCTGTCCTTGGCAGCAGCACAAAACATTGGTTCTTATCAGCTTCTTCTGAGCACAAATCCAAAACACAGCCTCTTGCTAGCTATTATGAAGAAAGTTAACTCTGTCTCTGCTTAACCCAGGACAATCTCCAAAGATGGGGACTGCACAGCCTGACTGGACAATCTGCTCCATGGCCTGATGACTCCTTATACTGCGTTGGGATTTCCTGTTTTCCAGCTTGTGTCTATTGCCTCTTGTCCTTGAGCTGCACACACCTGGGAAGACAGCTCCATCTTCTCTACACCTTATCATTAGGAAGTGATTCCCAGTAGTGGGTAGTACAGAAATGAAGTTCATTGTTATAATTTGTTTACTCAAAACCTGCAATTTCCATTTGGATACTTCTTAAGATCCATAACTGGTCCTCTCCACACTCCAGAGAAGGGATATCTCCTTTCACCCTGTGTTCTGGCAGAATGAAGGACTAATGTATGCTTAATTGCCAGCATGTCTGGAGCATGCTTGAATCTGCTTCTTGTTAACTAGATCGTCATTGCACATTTGAATCACAGAAGCTATGTTAAAGTGTGTCCTCTTGTTTTAAGCTTATAGTAATCCAGGCCATTTTTGTGGTAAACCAAGTGTGGAATGGATAAAATTTGGCAGACTGGAAAACAAGTCTGGGTCAATGCTGTTGTATTTTGACATAATGAGTTCATAACATCATTTAGCTGTGACTCTTAAACTAGTACATAAAAGTTTCAGCATGGTATGATGTTAATTTAATTAGAAATAAAAGGCTGGCTTTAATACAGATTTTTAAAATGTTTCACAAAAATGCTATATCACTTGGTTGTTTCACGGCGTTATTTCCCGTGCCAGCTGTCTCTGGTGACAATGATCTGTTTGACAATTCAAACAAGGACACTTTAGGTCTGGAGAACTCCAGCAACTGAACAAGGAGATGTTGCCAACTAATGGTGTAACGCTTCTGGAAAGCTGACAAGCATTCAGGAGTACTATAATGTACTCCATAGGTTCTTCACAGCTCACACTCATTTGACAATAAAGATGAGGAGTTCCTGTTTAGGTGAAAGCTGATTTATACACAGAAAGGGCAGGCAAACAGGTATTATGTGGACACACTTGAGAGGGTGAGTCAGGCTTGTGTGTAGAGGATGCTGCACATTAAAGGAAATGGTTTTCCATGACCAAGGCTCTCCCCCCATTGCTCTGCTCTTTGCTAGCCTCTGCAGGAACAGCTGTACGATCTGGCTCTCTCATGGCTACGGGGAAAGTCAAGTCATTGCCTGACCTGATAACTGATACGAAAATGGTCACCATCATCTTTGTTTGGGTTTTCCACACCCCCTGGAGTTAATCAATGGAATTGATCTGTTTTCCAGTTCAAGCACCCTGTGATCAACACACCAAACTGGGTAGTGACAAGAAAGCTAAGGTGGTTTATAAATTCTTAATGATAGAAGAGCAGGTAGACTGAGCGTTATCTCTACTGCAAAAATGCTGGAGAGGGATAGGCCAAGGAATGGGTTTAGACACCTCATTGCCCACCGCTAGGTTCCATTCTCAGCTGCTACTTGCCCAGAAAGCAGGTATAACTCATCTGCACCTCCACTGGCACTTCTGTAATTGACTAGGCCAGGTCTGGGCAGCACTGAACAACTTTGCTTTGCCATTGATAAGCAAGTTTTTACAAAGCTGATCCCAATCCCTGCCAAGTTCCAACCCACTGAAAAAGGAGGCCAGGTCAGGAAACTGCAGGAGGCAAAGCAGAGTTCAGGAAAATTGTGATTCTGCAGCCCTTATTCAGCTGAACACTGCAGGCATCAAGCTCAACATGGCTCCTTGATTTTTTTAAATCTTAATTATTCCCTGGCAGCCACATCTGTTGAGATTGCAGAAGAGATCAGCTCTCCCCTTAACAAGCCAGACGCAGAGCATTTCTGTGCCCCGAGGAGATGCTGCAGGAGGCCACCCCTAAACATACCTCACCCCATCACCAGTCTCGGATTCCTCGTGAGCAGCAATGGAAACTGCCATGATCGTGTTTTTCAGTGCTTTCACAGCTACTCACCAGGAGAGTGCTTTCTGGTGTCTTGGGTGGAAAAGGGTCTCTACCGTGCAGTAGAGAGTCTCTTCTCTTTGGAGATGTCCTTCTAACTGCCCATGGATGCCATGCACAGAGGGGCCTCCCCTGTAGCCCTGCAGAGGGGACCAGATTTAAGATACCTGGTGCCCTATGCCTGCTACAGAGAAGGGTAGCTCTGTGCAATTTCAGTCCCAGGGGCTTCCATCCTGGGGTAACCTGTCTTTCTCTGTGCACAGCCTGGCATCTGTCTCGGGGAGCAGGCACCTGAAAGCCCATCAGCTAGGTCCTCTTGTGGCTCTAACACTCAGGAATCAGTTTCCCCTTGTAAACAAAGAAAACCCCGTTTAATGTGATGAAATGCTTTATACCTTCCAGCAACTAAATGAGTAGGAAATTGAAGATTTTCCATTCTGAAAAGTTAAGGAATTGTTATTAGCAAATGCAAGTAGTGCCGCAGAGTTTAAATTTCTGAGGAAGTCTGGGTTTATTCTAGGGTAGATAGTAGGGCTGATCTGTTTTCTAGATTTTCATGCCCCTGATGAAGCAATATTTTGCAAATGCTGTTTACAGTTTCAGCCTTACAAAGCCATATTAAGTATGTGTGTATATATATCTCCTTAACTAGACATTCTATAAGGAATCCATATTTCATGCAAAAAGTTAAAAATGCTTTTGCAGAACATACATCTTACTTTGCCTGAAAACCTACTTATCTGACACTGATAAGAGATTTACACGATTATTTTTATGATTATTCTTTGCTGTCATATCCAGCTGGTTTAAAAGCCAAACTTTCAGTTAAAACACAAAATATATAAGGACTCCCACCTAAACAGTAGCATGATAAACATAAAATGCTTCAAACAATCATAATTTGCCCACTTTTAAAAAACATGCACTTCATAGCTGTAGAGTACATGGCTAGATGGAAGGAAAATTCCACAGAGTATTTTATCAGCTGGCTATCGTTCTCTGTACGTGAGCCAAAAAAAAATTGAGAATTTTATTGGGGAGCAATAATTTCCTCTATATCAACTCTTGCAAGCACTATTACATCAAATCCCAAGTGTGCTAACAGAAACAAAACACCCTTTAAAATGTTTTCCCAAGATACAATGTAGCCATTCCGTCTATCATTTGGACCCCACTATTTTAACCAAACACACTCACGTTGAATTGTCAGAGGTTTGACTGGCAGATAGCATGGCTATGAAAAAGGACTACAGGCTTGGTAAGGCTTTATATAATTATTTTTTGGTTTTTCATTTTGCAGGCTCAAAATAGTGGGCTGTCTTGGCTACGATGTAACACAGCTCTAAAAGGTAATGGCAGGAAGACCACAGTTTTATTGAACAGCTCTGGTTACACAGGGAAGAGACATGAAAAGTCTTTTCAACACAGGAAGCCATAGTCACTCCCTTGACCAGAGGCAACACTTTAAACCCAATTAAACAGAAGTCAGGTGACTAGAAGAGCACCTGCATATTCCCAAGACTTTTCAGCTATTGGTCTCTGGGTCCTAACCATCTGAACCAAACTGTAAGTCAAATAATTCTTTATGACCTTAGAAAGCATTAGAGCTGTCCCCCAACCATTTATGCCTTTACTGCAAAGCTTTGCTGATTAGCTGAATTTAAATAATCTCTCATTTTGTAGCTGGCTGGGATGGGTAACAGGCCATCTCTTCAGCTTCAGTCTCAGCCTGGCTACAATAAATAAACTCACGCTTGGTTTATATTTTTCACTCATACAAAACTACACTAACTATGTAGCCATTCAAAGCCCTAAGGAACCTTTAACAATATTTAAAAGCAATCATTCTCTTGCCATCAACGTCAGCCTATGTTACTACCTTTTGCTCAGCTGGTTACTCAGAACTGAAGGTGAGCCAAGAGATAAAACCTAAGAATAACACTTTAACAATGCCTAAAAGCATTTCAGCCTTAGACAAATCCGTGGATAATCGGAGCAGACAGGAGAAACTCCTTCCCCTCCGGTGGCTGGCATCATGCCTGCTCCATTAGCTCTCAGGGGCCCTGAAATATATGTGCATCCTGACACAGAGGCAGCGTTTGGACTTGAAAATAAAGAGGTGGTAGCCAGATGGAAAGAGCACCATGCTCTCTGTATCTCCTGCTTCTAGCTCTGTCTGAAACCCTAATTCAGGAGTCCAGTGGAGGACAAAACCTGTGCTGACTGAAGCTGACCATACCCATGGAAACCATGAAATCACCCAGGTCAGTGCCACACAAACACTGAATTATCCCACCTCAAAAGTGTCATTCAGCTCTTGTTACTGCTCTAACTACAGCACACCAAACTGCCCATCTGAAAACAATCCCAAACCCTGAGCTGGTTACTGAACTACATGTCAGTGCTCCACTCAGCGAGGTGGTGGAAAGGCACATTATAGCCTAACAGGAGTACAGTATAGAAAACACTGCTTCCAGACCCAAGCATTTGCACTTGCTTTGAGTAACTTTCCCAAATTCCATCAGCATTCTTTTTTGAAGCCCATAGATGCAAGACCACAAACTTTTTATATTTGTGGCCAAATATCCACCTCCATCAGAAAAAAAACCCCAAATATTGGGAAAATGCATCAGGAAAACATGTCCTGCTTTGCCTTTTGATCAAAAGCTTTTAATACAGCTCAGTAGAGCACCAGTAAGTGAACACTGACCATATCAGGAGATATGATTGCTGTTGACAACAATAACAACAGTACTGCTTTATCATCTAATTTAATGATCCTCTACTTTTGTACTTGATATCTTCCTCCTTGAAGCTGAGTCCCATCCAGCAACTATATATCTTCCTTTTTTCTTGTAGACCCATCATAATGTTCATTAGTCAAAGTAAAGCTTTCTCCCATTCATCTGCAGTTGGCATTCTTGCATAACATAAAAATAAATAAAACACACAGCAGTCCCAAAATTCAGATCCTGGCAGCAAAGAGAGTTTTCTCAAGGGTATGTAGCCTGACACTTGGGACAGGGAGATGGGGCCCTATCACTGAACCATTGCTCTGTCTTTACAGCAAATGTCCCCAGTCCATCCCAAAGGTGATTTCAAGAACGGTGGCTCTGGTCTGGCTTGGTTGGTTTTGAGTCTGTATTTTGTGGTGAAATAGGTTGTTAGGAGCACTGGGAGCCACAGCATTGCCTCTGCACTGAGCATTATAGGTAAGTGCAGGGCCACTGGCAAGATGCAGCAAACAACGGGAGTGGAGGGAGCTGCCAGCTCCTGCTGCCTGAGAAGAGAGGGAGCAATAGCAGAGGACCCTCCAAACACTGGGTTTAAGTGTTTCTTTGTCTCCCCTTCACAAAGCCAAAGCCAGATTTAGAAACAAAGTGTTCTGGGGGAAAAAAAAAAAAAAAAAAAAAAAAAAAAAAAGAAAAAAAAAAAAAAAAAAAAAAAGAATGAAAGGGTTTTCTGTAGAAAAATGTTTTGACCTTTCAAATTTTTCCTTCATATTCTTGACTGAAAATGTTGCTGGGAATTTAACCTCAAGTCCCAGATAGTTTCACTGAATCCAAACCTGCATTTCAGGCAAGTGAGACACCTAACATATGTCAGTGCAAGACTGCTGACCATTTTTCCCACCAGAATACTGGGAGCTCTCATATGTCACTGAGAGCTTAGATTATAACAAATTTCTTTTTGTTTTAAGCAATTTCCTTTAGTGCTCAGTGAATTACTCTGTCACACATTCAACGACCGCTGCAAGCAATTCTGCTGGATGAAATTAGCGTAGTAAAGTGTATTCTCAGTTTTTATTAAGCTTTCTTGGCTGAGGAAAGATTGACATTTATTAGGAAGATGCAGGAGACAATGCAAGCAGAAAGCTTTCTCTTTTCTGTCTAGTATCTGAAAAAAAACCTCAAAATGTCTAATTTTATGAATGATAGACCCATTCAGCTGTCTGGCTGGATTCTGCTGAGTACCAGTTGCAGTCACAAAAATCTCAGGCCTCTGATGCTTTGAAGTCAACAGAGCTGTGCACAGGCAGTACCATAAAAAGAAGAAAACAATCAGAAAGAAATGTAAAGGCCACTCATACCATTTAATTGTTCTAACTTTGGAGACGCCTATGTGAGCAAAGTAATTAAAGCCCAGGAAGCAGGGAGAGAACAGAAAGAAAACTAAGAGCAGTAATTAATTAAAATTATTATAATGTGTCTCTCTGCAAATTCTGTAATTTTCACAACACAGTAGAAGCTAGAAGTAATGTTTTGCACCTTCAGGATGCTGATCTGCAGGATACAGACACCAACAAAATACAGTAAGTGTAATAGATGAATAAAAGGAACAATTGTTTTGGCTTCAGCATGATGGTGAACTTTGATGGCATCCTAGTAAAACACATAACATTTATTGCCATGATAAACTGCTCTTGAGGGAGTGATTTCCCTGCCCTCCCAGCTGGAGCTGTCGTGCTGCAATGACAGAGTGGGTAAAGAAGGGACGGAACAATAGTGAAGTCAAGGAGCTGAAGCCTGACCTTAACAGAGTGGGTGGTATTTGCTGCAGTCCAGAAAAGCAAATAACTCACTCAGAGGTGATAGATTTTACTGGGGAGTGGAAATAACAAAGCTGAGAAATAAAGTGAAGCAAACATGGTATGAAAGCATATTAAAGCAACTGAAGGAGGGGATTTACTTGTCAATAGATTCAGCTATTAATGAAAGAAAGAGAGAGAGAAAGAAAGGAAAAAAGCAAAAGAGAGGTGAGAGAAGAGAGGAGAGAGTGATGGGGAAAAGTAAAAATAAAGGAAAAAGAGAAAGGAAAAAGAGAAAGGAGAAGAAAAAGGCAAAGGGAAAAAACCAGAAAAGAAAAATAAAAAATAAAAAGGAGAAGGAAAAGGAAAAGGAAGAAAAAGAGAAAGAAGAAAAGGAAAAATAAAGATAAAAGGAAAAAGTATAAAAAGAAAAAGGAAAAGGAAAAGAGAAAAAGGAAAAGCAAACAATAAATAAATAAATAGAAAGAAAAAGATAAAAAATAAAAAGAAAAGAAAAAAGAAAAAGCAAGCCTCACAACTGTGAGGTGTTCTTGATTAAATGCCTCACTCAGTAACATGTCCAAAACACACCAACTCTCTTCACGGAACACCTCGCCTGACGGCAAGGGTGTAATTGAGTAGTTGGTACTGGAAAATTTCTGTTTTCTCTTTTTTTGAGGTCAGGGACTGCAGGGACCTACAGGCAGGAGGTGGTCACTACCTCAGTCAAGAGCATGCAGGAGAAAATCCCAGCTCACTAAAGCATAGGGAACTTTTTTTTTTTGGTGTGTGTAGGGCAACTACCTGTATGTTTTAACCATTCTTGCCTACTGCCCTATTTTCCATAGAGCCTGAGAATGAGAAAGGCCAGAGACCTACTCATCAATCTGAAAAATTAAGAGCTGCTTTGGTACTAGTGACTTTAATCCAGTTGCATTTGCTGTTTGCAGGCAAAACATTATACCAGTTGCAACATGTATGTTGAGAACTTGAAAAGGGTCAGTTTTCCAAAGCTGAAATAAATCAGTGGTATTGTTCAAGGATATTTTATTTGCTCAGCAAAACACCACAGATTTAAAAGGAAAAAGCATTTTGGGTGAAAGGAGACACAAAAGCTGCAGTAAACCATAAATATACATATACAATGAAAGAAAAGGGAAAAAAAAATCAGTGAATTCAAGTTACAAGTTGATATGTCTAACAGCTGATTTAAAAAGCAAGGTAGAGAAACTGATGAAGTATCCATTGCCTCTTCTGCAGTGGCTTTTTTCCAACACGTGTAATAAAAGATTCTCTTTCAGTCTGAGGGACTTTTATGGCTCCTGTTCATATTGCATTAAAGTGCTTCAAAACACGAAGATATTTAATTTTACAGTGTACTTTGGAGAAGCAGACATCTCTTTTGCCTCCATGTTAGAAGTCAAATAGATGCAGAAATATTGGGTATCTATCCTTCTCCAATGTCAGAGGGGATACGTGCAGTGATAGAGCAAGATGAACTTACATCTCTAAAATTCTCTGGGCAAGTGTTTGAGTCGTGGGTTGCTCTTTCTCGAAGAATGATGGCCACTGCCGTCCTTTGAATCCTTAGGATAAAGAGAACATCATTATTATTATTATTATTATTACTTCTGTTACTATTATTACTTCTGTTACTTTGTGTAGTACACAAAGCTGTTGCTGCAGACTACAAACATCCCAAAGGCTATCAGAGAGGAAAGAGCTGATGAATAAGACATTGGTAAGGCAAGGTAATTTATATAAAGAAATGCATACAGTTCTTAGAGGATAAGGACCAGGAAGCCCTCACCACCCCTTGCAAAGGCTGCGTAGCTTTCACTTTCTGCATGCCTTGTGGCATTGGTCAAACCTAAACTGGGACTCAACTGGTGAACATTAGAAGTAGTGTTACATGTTTTCACTGGCAAATTGGCAACGTGGCACCATCTTCGGACTGATGGAAACCATGAACTGTGCTGATGGCCACTGGAGGGGTCATCAGATCAGACGTTTCTGAGCATGTGAAGGAGTTTTACTTCTTTCTATTCTAGATGGAATGGCAGGACAGGATAATTAGTCTTTAAAATACATTAATAAATTATAAGTGAATGGCGTTCTACAGTATAACGATACCATGATTACTAATTTTCTTCTCCTTAAAGCAGTCTCTCTCAAAAAGCTCAGTGGCAACCAGCATCTCTCTCACCCTATGTCCTGCTTCACAGCCTCATCCTCCCCTGGGCCGAAGGCACAGAGGGAGACCTCAGCAGCCAGGATACCCCAGAGCAGGCTGCAGCACCCCCCCACCAGCGTCTGCCTCTGTTTGCATTTCCAGAACCCATCTCTCCTTTCCCTCCAGAATGCCTGGCCTGAATGCCCCATCTTCACAGGAGGAAGGGTTACTGCTGTTTGGGACTGGCTGGGGGAGCCCAGTGGGGGCCAAGGTAAGTGCACCTGAAAGATGGTGCTCCCAGGATGCCTGTAGGCTCACCTCAAAGCTGCTTCCCACATATCCCCATCCACACCCTTGTTTCCCCTTTCCTGCCAGCTTTGAGAATTGCACTTCTCAGAGTATCTTAATTTCTTTTTTGATGCAATTATCCTGCAGATCAGCAGCAGGCTCCTCGCCCTCCACTTGAAAAAGTAGCATGGTAAAAACAGCCAAGAGAAAAGAGATGATTACAGAAGCACAAAGATGCAGATGGGATGTTCAGCTCTTTGCATGTCTAAGAGGAGCATGATTTCAAGCTGCAGCAAGACAGTATCTTTGCACCTTTAGACTATGTTACTGCAGCTTGTGCTGCAGGTGCTGTGCTAGAAGGCTGTTCACTTGTGCAGAAATTCGACAACCACCAGGCATGGAGCTCCTGGAAGATCTCTTCCCCTTTATCCCAACCTCAAATGGTATGTTGCACTACACAGCACAGTTTTGTAAACACCCTTACTCAAACCAGAACTTTTTTCTGTCCGTCTCACTAATTTTATTCTTTTTTCTTACTCTATTTTGAAAATACAGATATATCCATGTATACATACATGTTTATTTACCAAAGTAGTTTTCATTAGTGAATCCTTTACGTCTTACAACTCCTGCAGAGATGATAATTTGCAACAAAAATAACAGTTGAAACATTCTGTGGAATACTTTAAAACTGATTTGCAAAACTGTGAGTGTGCCAGTTGTTGAAACTGAGTTTTCTAATCTTTTCATCTGTGGTGGAATCAAACCTACACCCAGCTTAAGCTACACTGCATAGCTGTGACTGCTTAGGTAAGTCATACTACACCACCTTCCCCAGGAAGAAAGCACTTCCCTTTGGAAAAGAGACATAAATCTCCCTGGAGAGTGAATTTTAAACTTCTGAGCTGCTGGATTGCCTGGATGCTTGCAGAAAGCAGACTTTAAGTAAAGAGCCTGAATTTAGGAATGTCACGGCCGGCCGCAGCATTTCCTCCTCCGCTGCCTGCTCCAGGCATCACTCAGACTTGGACACACTGGTTGTCTCGGGGAGCTCGTCCTCTCTGCTCTGGATTGGGGGAGGCACCCCGGGCTGCCAGTCCATCAGCAGGACTCCATGCAGCAGAGGGTCCCGCAGGAGAGGTTTCCCAAAGACACAGCCCTTCTTCCCCATGCAGCAAATGACCCATCTTGCAGGGGAAGGTTAGTGGGGTGGTTTTCCCTTCCTGGTGAAAGTACTGGGGAGGGAGACGTGGGAGCTGTGCTCGTTTCTCTGTCAGAACACCACAGCCAGTTTCCTTTTAGTATTATTTGTGTGCACATGTTCAATATGTCCTTGCAAGTGCCACAGTGAGACAGTGATAGAAGGTATGTATAAACCAAAATATGTAAAATAAGTAATTCTTCATAATTCAATATGACATCCCTCCTTTAATTTAAACCTAATCAGGGAATAAGAAACTGAAAACAGCTGTAAGCATTCACATTACATCTCTCCAGGGAAATGTACATAAAGTTAGGATTTGTTTTCACCCAATGGAAATTTTGCGATTTCACACAGCCATTCTTTTTGTTTAAGCTGCTTCTTTATTACATTTTCTGTAACAGAATTTACAATCTCCAGAAAATAAAAAGCAATTCCACTGCATTTTCGTTGGGCGACTCTCTTGCCCTACCTTCTCCTGCTCAAAACATGAAAAGATTAAACACATAAGTGTTTCTAGTAATCTGGCTATCTCAGCCATAAATTCAACAGGCAGGAAATTTTTTTTTTTTATCGTTAAAATATGCCTGAAACTGTGCATGGCCCGGCACGATGCACACATTTTGGGTTTTTTTTACCATTCATATGGTAAATAAGCTTTTAGCAAACCACATCCAAAGGCTTTTTAAGCTCTCTTCTCCCACATATATCAATCCTGGCCAACAGCACAGAACTAAAATGCATGGTGAGCTCAGAAGTGAACACTTCCAACGATTAAAATGTTCCACCGAGCATTCCAGTAAGGAGACGCCGGCAGAGTGCATGAGGGAATGCGAGCCCTCATGGCACAAAAGGACACAGCCCCTGGACCGCAGCCGTTCAACAATACCTCAGCTATTAAAGGGAGTAGGGAGGGACCCAACAGCAGCGCGAGACAAGCAGAAGCCTGTATCCTCTGCATCCAGAGGGAAGCCAATAATTCGATTATAGCCTTCAATCTCCCTGAAAGTTGGTCGTCAATGAATGTTTGAGAAAAATGTTCTGCTGCTGAAGGTTGCTCAAATAAAACACACAGTATTTGCAAACAGCGATGCCTTATGAGGCCAAAGTTAATACTAGCAACGGCCTCTTAATCTCTACTTAATAATCTTCCGGCAGAGTGAAAGGCTGACCCAAGGCAAAGTTTAATGATCAAACTGGTAATTAGAGCTATTGTAACATTTTTTTTTCTGCAAATGTGCTTTCCACGGTTGGAAGTACAACTGTTAAATTTCCAGACATTTTTCACTTCATTTTGAAAAATATGGCATTATCAGCCACAAATACTGTGCCAGGCAGCGTCTGATGTTAAACCCAGGAACAGCAGCAAGATCCTGCAGAAAAAGGCGATGGATACAGTTCTGACATTTGGCTGTGGTCACAGCCATGAGTGTTTTCTTCTTCATGCACCAGAGGAACTTAAGGAAAAACCACTGTAAATTTTCCCTCACAGCAAAAGACTTTGAACTTGCCCTTGCAGAGAAACAAACCTCACCATGCTACGGACTAGCATTGCCTCTTGAGAGCCCATTGCCTTCAGTGGTACCGCCCAGGTTTATCAGAGGACAGACACAGGCCTTGCCAGCCTAATCCCCAAAGTATGTAAGTACCTGCTTAAGCTGAAACAAGTGGTTTCAGGGGGACTATTCACTGCATGTATAACAGGCATGTGTGTCATTCTCTGCAGCATGGGAGCCCAGGAGCACAACTTCTGACCCCATCAGGCCTATCAAAATTGTTCTCTTCCGATGCGGGGGGAATTTTGCAGCCACTGACTTTCAGGGCTGCATCAAAAAAGGCTGGATGCTCCTCTCCCTGCCTCCAGAGGCGCTGGCCATTTGCGGTTGCTGCCAAGTTACACCAAACGTTTCTGCTGTCAATGTGCTCAGGGGAGAGGGCAAGGGATGTAAGAGATGCCCCTCACGCTCGGAGGGGCTCACAGCAGTGCCACAGGCACCCCCCCCCCCTTCCCTCTATGTGATTTTGATGAAATCCTCCTGTTAGTCACTGGAGACACATCACATACCTCTTATTATATACCTGTAGTGGTAATGCTGGAATTCAAGTGTTGACGTGTTTTTATAAGGACAAAAATGTGCTTGTTGGTTGGAGTATGAGAGAGTTGTGGGAGGGAGTGAGAAAGAGGCAGTAGAAAGAGAGCAAGTGAAACAAGAAAGCTAAGAAAGACCTGTTTTCACCCTGCCTTTAACAATTTTCCCAGACAAATTATAAGTTTTAAACATGTGCATCATAAAACCAGTGAATTTTTCTTCCACATTTTTGGAACCTCCTATTTTTATTTTTTTTTTCACCAATTACAAGTTTCATTCCAAAGGAAAAGGGGAAAGGGAAAAGGGGAAATGGAAAAACATGAAAAGTAGGCACTCTAAAGCATATTTTACTAGACCATCAGCATATGACTCAGGTGTATAGAGGAACAATTTTAACTTGAGGCAAGAATTAGTAGCATGCATACTAAAATGAATATTGTCATGTCTTAAAGACATAGTCTGTAAGAATTATTCTTCTAGTTAGCAAAGACAAAGGTGTTTAGCAAACAGAGAGTACAAATCATCTCATATATAGTAGTGCACATATTGAAAAACACTTCTGGCCTATATAATCAAATTAAATTATTAAATTAATTTGGTAGCCTATCTAGGTTCCTGACTTGTTTCTAAAGAAATACACATGCATACACAGCTCTATATACATTTCTTAAGATAACCATAATCCTGTGTACAATGTGCTAACATTCACACTTTTGTCTTGTGAAACATTGTTGATAAACAGAGATATTTTTCTATACAAATACTAAAAATCCATGTACCCAATGTAGTTGAAATGAGGGCAAGACAAATCAGATATGGTTCAAGAACAAATACAGGTAAACGCAATTCTGAAAATTATGTTCATGCATTATCCTGACATTCCCTCTTGTGTGGGTGATTGTTTTGTCTGTGTTTTCTCTTTTTGCCTTTTTTTTTTTTTTTTAAAAGCCTGGAAACTGCCACAGAAAAGTCTGGCAGCTATAACCTCCAGCTAACTACTAGCAAATGCTAACATGCTGTAAAGTGGAACATTTATACAAGATCCATCTGGTGCATACAAGTAGGAATCCAAGATTTAAAGCTGTTATACTGTGCATGTGCATTTACACCTTCACCAAAGTTGGCAAAAAAGTAGATTTTACCCCATGACTCCAGTAGTAAAAGGAAGGGTGTGAAATGTGTGTTGACCTACACTCCTCTGTCCAATTGTAGTTATTATATACTGCTCTTTGGTGTGTTACATCCCAGGCTTCATGCCAGGAGTAAATTAGTCCAGTCCTGAACTTGCCGATCAGAAATTAAATAGTACAAGAGTGAAACATGCCTATAAACTATTAGAGCAGCTAAGCATTTTCTTTTGATCAGTCTTACAGCTTTAAAAGGGCAGTCCACGGGGTCTGGTAAAACAAGCAGTGCTCCTATCAAAAAACCATCCCAGCTGACCCTTTTTGCCATAACTGAACAGTAAGGAAGGAAAAAGGGCTTTGAGCTTTTTGCTATTCTTTATGAAGTTTAGGCTTGGTCAACCATATGCCTAACATTTTAGCATTTTTCTGCTCAGTACATTCCCATCACCTCAGGTGGAATAGATCTGGGTTTGTCAGCAGTATTTGACTTTATTTATATACAGGATGTATATAGGAAAATATGTGGATGTGAAAACTAGGTATGCACAAACTAACCACAAGCATAGACATCATCATGCTAAACAAAAAAAGGTTAAAGGAAAAGAGTACATTTACACTACGAGTGAAATTCAGATTTTTGTTGGGAAGCAAACCCCGAGACTTAAGGCATCCATCAATGCCCTCTGCCGTCTGTCTTTGCGAATTTCAGTGAACATCGGCTGCCTCTCCCTAAGAGCCGCACCGGCTCACAAAGCCGTTTGGGATAACCGAGATTTCTCGCTTTGTGCACATTTCCCCATCTGCGAGACGCAGCAAAGCTGCAGCCCCGGTTTAGTGCATCACGCCGTGATTTCTGCCTGTACCCCAAGAACACGAGCCCATTCGTCTGCAGGCACGGGCCCTTCCTCAGGCCGGTCATTTAAACACCAGGTGGCACCAAATAACAAGTTTCAATGGAGTTGTGGCCACGTTTTTTAATTCGGAAAAAGTTGGTGAAAAGGAATGTGTAATGACAGTGTAAAAAAAACCTCACCACCACCACAAAAAAAAAAAAAAAAAAAAAAAAAAAACAAACAACAACCCACCACAAACCACGAATCAACAAACCAACGAACAAACCCAAACCAAAAAACCCTCAGCATGAATCTGGGGTGAGTTCCCCAAGAGCAATGCCTCTGTCTGGATGGAGATGGGGAGAGACAACGTAGCAGCTGGGTAGCCCCGGCCCTACTGCCTGTGCAGATGCTCACCCTGGGACCTGACAGCAGTTAACTTCCAACGAATGCCTATCTGAAGAGGATGAGCACTTTGGGAAACAGCAACAGGTCAGTCATTAGCCCTTCTGATTAACTGCTACAAAGTCACCAGGTTTTTGAGTGGGGCTCTCCTTGCTACCAACATTGGCTAACGCTCCATCAGATAGCAACACGCCAATGCGAGCCAGGGCAGTACTTTGGAGGGAGGGAAATCACGCTTTTAAGAGTGTGTAAGCACAGACGGGGCATGCTGGACAACCAACAGACACGATTTCTAGTCCCGCACTTTGGTCAGCCTGACAGGTTGCCCTCTTTTCAGTAGCCTAACTGCCAAATTTGTTATGCCCAGTGTAAAACTGGGTCATGCGTTACTGTGCTGAGATGAGGTAGAAAGGGTGGCGATTCCCCCCCTGCAGAATATTGCTCAGAAGTCCAATAGCACAAGAGGATGAACAGCCTGGTTTGCTTTTATCAACATTTCCATATTCAATTATAATTTCAGAAGCATTTTACCTGTACCTGGTATTAAGGCATTGCACTGTAGTGTTTCATAGAAGCATAAAATTATTGAAAGGGACTTTTGGAAGTCACAGACCACAGTCCTCCTGCTCAAAGTAGGGCTAACTTAAGTTACACCAGGTAGTTTGGTGTCTTCTCCTATCAAGTTTTAGAAACCTCTAAGGTGAAAATCCCAGAGTATCTCTGTAATAAATTGTACAGGAATCAATTTATTAACTAGCAAATCATAGAATTTATTAGTAAGCACAACAAGCGAAACGGCGCTGGGCGGCCACGGGAGTCTGTGCTCTACCGTTGGTGCGCGCTTACACTCTCCACAGTCCCCCTTTTTATCGTTGGTTTCTTCCGGGTTACGTGATCTCTCAGGCTTGGTGGTCCAGCGCTAAGGGGGGGTGGCATCCCGTCTTAAGAGATTAGGGCAGCAGTTTTTCATCTGTGTTGCTCTTCTTGGTCTTCTTGCAAAAGACATAATTGCTCCATCGGCCTTGAAACTGCTGGTCGCATGCCGTTCCCTTATCATTCTGTCTTGAGATATCTTGTTTCTTACGGCAGGATGTCTCAGCGTCCCTGGCTGTCTGTTAATCTTTAGATTCTTAAAGCATACATTGTTCTTTACAGAAATTTCAATGAACAAATACCCACAATGTATCACAATCTCCATGTGTTTCAGTTCTCAGCCACTCCCATAATAAAAAATATTTTCTTTATATGCAGTCAGAGTTTCCCTTGTTGCAACTTGCCATGCACTTTTTACTGCACACTCCTGGGAAGAGCCTGGCTCCATCTTCTCGATGCCAATTTCCACTTTTTTAGGGGAGGAGTGCCCAAAACCTTCTCCTCCCAAGGTTGAGCAAACCCAGGCTCTCCTCCCACATCACCTGCTCCAGTCCCCAAACCACCCTGGTTGCTCTCCACTGGACTCTCTCCAGTTTGCTGCCCCCCCTCCTTGGACTGTGGAGCCCAAATCCAGGTGTAGTACCCCAGGTGCAGCCCCACAAGCACTAGAGGGGAATGAGCTCTCACTCCTGTAGCTCAGTAGGTGTTGGGCCTTCACCAGCACTGGGGTACAGTGCTGGCTCACACCCAGAGTGGTTTGCCAGCACCCAGGTGTTCTCTACTGCTAAAATGTCCAGGGCTGATCCATCCACAGCCTCTTCTGGTGTGTGGTGTTATTCCAGCCACAGTGCAGGGCTCTGTCTTTGAACTTCTTGAGGTTGGTGCTGCCCCATCTTCCAGCTTGGAGATCCCACTGAAGAGCTGCTCGGGCCTCCAGTTAATCACTGGGACCCTCAAAAAACATTTCTTGCTTGACAAAATCAGAAATAATTGGATTAGGAAAAAAAATGAAACAACCAGGACAAAGGCAGAGCACCCATTAGGTAGCCATAAATCTCTATATTAATCACAGTGCAGTTACTTCAATAAAGTTTACTACAATTAAGTTTTTCTGGTTGGACTTTTTTGTGTGTGCAAGAGAGAGAGAACATCTGAAGACCACCACATAAGTGGTTGAGAAACTGCAGTACTGCTCTAGGTGAATTTCCAAAGTGAGGAAAAGGGAATCCTGAATACACAAAGTTAATACAGTTGTTTGAATAATTATCTTTTACATGCCACAGGTGTTCGATTTGATGCCAATTATTTAATTTCATTTCCTCTGCAGGATGTGAATGGGAGTGATCAGAATTTATATACTTACATGTTGCCAACTGAAAGAGGTTGCTCTTAAACTCACAAGCAGAAATTTAACCCAGAAGCTTCCTCAGGTTTTAACCGTAAAAGAAATTCAAGCTGTTATTAGAGATTGTCCAGCAGATGGAGCGCAGATATCCCAGCTGAGGGTCGCTCCTCCTTGAGGGAGAAGATGCGACCCGTGGGTACCACCTCTGGCAGGCTGCACATCCCCAGAACCTCGGGGCAGAGTTTTCCGCAGCTGCCCAGAGGGAGGCTGGATAAAATATGCCGTATCATCTACAAAAAGATGTATGTCTGTACTATACATACGCACTGTAAGACCATTGTGCTAGCAAACTAACCCTACGGACAGGTTCACAATTATCACAATGTAATTTCTCCAGGCAACGGCAGGTGTGATTACACAGCCAGCACAAGCAAAAAACCAGTACAAAGCTACAGACATGCCCCACCTGTTCGATCAGCTAGAAAAGTTGTACACAACTTTTAAATATATAAACTAATAAAAATAACTATTAAAACTAATAAAAATAATTTAAAAGCACGATTCATTTTCAAAAAAGTCAAACAGCCTGTTCAAGAAATATCAATAAGGAAAGTCAGTTCCGCACTTCAGTTCTTACCACTGCTTTTTGCAGCTGAAGTTGTCCGAAGTTAATTACATAAACATCACTGTTTTCTGATGTACATTTTCTATGCAATGTGTTTCCTGTGAGATCTCCTCTTTCCTCTCAGATTTACACTGCTGGGGTACAATTCAAATCAGAGGTAGAGACCATGCCTGTCAGATTCTCTGTATGCTAAACATCTTCTGACCTTCAACTAGGCCATGATCTTTTTAAAACATTTTCTATTATAATGAGCAATCAGGAAGTTGTCTCAAATTTTGTGTTCTTAATTGGCAGAACCAGCATCTCTCCTAAATTCAGTGGTGTTAAGGTGCTCTCTCTACCGCTGAAGAGATAAAGTGAGTTGCAGAAACTTCCTTCCTGTAAGTGGAGGTTCAGGAAGGATGGAAAGGGTGATGTAATTTTGCAAACTTTAGACTCGATTTCTGCACATCTGGATTACTGTTTAGGGTGATGATGATGACAGGTATAAGGAATTGATTACCAGCTTCAGTAAATGATAACTTTTACATATTCTTTTGTGGTAGTTGCATTGTTCTCCACTGGTCATTAACACCTAAAGCAAGTTATGATTTAGGTTATATTTTTACTTTTGACAGGGTGAAAAAAAAATTAAAGGATATATTTTTAAGACTTCCTTATTAACCAAATCTCCCACTTATCTGCCCTGAAACTGCCTGTCCCACCAACAAATTCTGCTCTCCCTCCGTCCACACATAGTTCCATGAACACAAATTAAAATAAGTAAATATTACTCACATAAGTAAGAGGTTGCAAGATGGGACACCAGTCACAAAATATGGAGAACTGGGGATCAGATAAAAGGTCAAGCACATATTCCTACAAAGCATTTCTTGTTCAAGCAAGTCATATAAAGAACTTTTCTCAGAGCTACTCACATTAACAATGTGACAAGACCAGGTTCTTGTGTATTATGTTAACTTAGATACTCCTATGACAATGATACAATAATTAAAAAAAATAATTAAAAAAATGACTTTACATTCTAACAAATTCTGTTATAACTTCTCGTTTTTCTTTCTAACCAAGCCCCCCTACTTTTCAAAAGAGATTGATGCTTAATAATGTATGCATTAAACCAGCAGACTGAACACCTAAAAAAAATCTTAAAGTCAATGCTTTTGTGCCACGATTTTCTTCATTAGAATGCAAGTTGCAAATACAAGTGATAATGGGCCAGAGTTACAAAGGGGCTCAACTACTTCAATCTAAAATGGTGATCCAAAACTCTCTTTATCCGAAGACCAGCATTCCTGCCAACGCTCACCCCAGGGCCCAGTCCAGCTCTTGTCTTCCAGAAGGCCAAACAAAATGCAGGCAGTGGCAAGAGGAATACCACGTTTCATGCAATAGCTCACCCACAATGACCACAAAGATCACCCTGGGTGACATGATTGACGTGCTTCAGTTCGGCCATCTAGAACTACGACGTCCAGTCTGTAATTGCCAGCTTGTCTGACCTGTAACGGAGACAAGTTATTCTCTCCTCTTTCCCTTCTACAAACAGAAAAGTTATTATGCAAAATACAACAGCTGCCAATTAACCTACACAAACCATAGCCTCCTGCTTAGAGCACTGTCTTAAGCTGCAGAGAAAGGAATTGCCTCTCTTATCTTGGTAAAGTTGGCTAGCTGCTGAACAACTGCATTGTTCCCTTCCTAGCTCAAGGAAAGAGAAGAGCAGATTCTTGCTTTCTTTCCAAGTGAGAGAGTCTAGGCATCTGCCACCAAAAAATACCAGGCTACAAGGGCTCTTAAAACCCCTGGCATGTTTAATTCATAAGGTCTCACCTGATGGATACAGCTACAGACTTCAGGTCAGGAGATCTTCCTGAATTGTATGGTCCTTCTGTTTGTCTTCTTTCTCTGCCTTTTAATCTTGTGCTGAAAAGCCTTTTCCATCCATCTGGCAATAATATTTCCCAACACGGGTTAATCTTTCTGAACAAAACCTCTGTGTTAAAAATCTTACTTGTTAGGGGAAGTCATCTAGGAAAGAAGTTCCTAGCAGATCCTACCTCCTCCTCCCATACATGTCTTGCATACTTTCAATGATGATAATAGACCAAGGGCAGATAGATGTTCCAGGGAAAGTTTATCCCCCTCCTCTATCAGCCACCCTGAGCCTTGGGGTTTAAATGTAAGAGGAATCCTAGCTGCTGAGTAGGCCAAAACAACCTATAAATGACATGCACCCTCTTCACGGCATAAACTGAAAAAATAAAAGCCTAAAGCGATATGTGATGCCTTCCAAAGTGATCTTTGTAACAAAAATCATTACCTACCTAGTGATTAAATGTGACCAGTCAAAGATAAGTTGCGGTCACTGGAAAGCTGATTTATTCCACTTCAGAATCCACCTTTGGTATTCCACCTTTGGTATGCTGCTATGCTGTGCTGTCAACAGCATTTCATACCTTTACAATTTAAATACTCTGGGGTTGGTGGTGGTGTTGTCTGAGCTTTACGCGTGATAGGACAGTGATAGAAATGGAATACTAAAAAAATATAAGAGAAAGGAGCAAATCAGCTACGCTTACACTTATTTTTCACGTTAAATCAAGCTCACCATCAAGTAATACAAGAGCAGAAAAAACCTCCTTATCCAAAAGGAGAATTTACCAAGTCATTAATTACATAAGATGTACAATGGATAAGGCAAGCAAAGAAAAGGACATTACAGTACACAGTGCAGGAGTATTCAGACCAAGAGAGGCTTCACGCTTTTCAGCAAATCCAGCTTAATAGTATACAATTAACAATTAATTACATTCCTATTGGATAACCAAAAGCCTTCAAGAACTGGCAGAATGAGGACTAAGATTTAAGTAAGCCTTCCTATGTTTATTCAGTTGGTGAGAAAGCAAACCCAAGATGTTTAATGCAAACAGATTTCAGCACGAACTCTTCATGATGAATTCATAAATGGTGAATATTCACCACATAGAAGTCAATTTGTTACTTTGCATGCCAGTTACTTTAAAGCACAGATTTGTCAAACCATACAAACTCTTTTAGTGACTGTGCTCAGACAGTTTATCATGTTTCAGGGTATAAGATGGTCCCTGAATTGTGTATGCTAAAGTGCTGGTACTGACAAAAGCAATCTGGTAAAACTGACTCCGAATTAACAAAGTTCAACAGTGAGGAACAGCATTGGCAAGAGGGGCTAAATGTGATTACAGTAATGATGATTCCTTGAGTTGTGAATCCCAGGGAGGCAGTCCCATCACAGGACCACAGAACAGACAAAAGTACGTAGGAAACAGGAGACTGGTTAACCTTTTGAACTGGTTAACCAGCTCTCTCTCCTTAAAGAGCATGCCTCAAGAAACATGAAGAATGCTCACACTTTTGTTGTCACCCTACCCGACAGAAAGGTTTGCCTGCAATTGTTTCTGAACTATTAAAAAAGAAACCATAAACCAAAAAAAACCCCACAAAATATTAATCATCTAGTGGAAACTCTGCCACAGATGTATGTCATACAGGCAATTAAACTTTTATGCTGTGATACATAAACAAAAGCCCAGATGGAACGGTTTCTACAGTTTACTCCTATATGGCTGAGTATCTTGCAAATATGGTGATGAAATTTTTTAAGGAGAAAGACATGTCCTGATTAATTTGGTGGTGACAGGCATAGGGCAATACACATAAAATATTAATTTTATATAAATATTTACATAAATTTACACAGCATTCTCAGGTCAAATTACTTTTGTGTTTTCCATGTGTTAGGTATATCTTAAGCTTAATGAGTGCCAAGGTTGCTGAAGACAGCAGTAAATTGCTTCATAGTTCTTGCTTTATGCAAAATTGTCCTTTTTCTTGAGCTACTGACTGTCAAAACATGTTGAACTCTACCAGGTCCAAATTGAAGAGATGTGTAATGTTTACCTAACACTCTGCTGTCAGGTCTTGCTAATACAATCAAAGGTCTGTGCAAAGATTATAAAGCAATAATTGAGTTCTGGGTACTTTGAACATGAAGCTTTGGTCTCTGTTGAAACAGGGACAGTCTGGAAACTATTTTTGACTTTGGATGAAGTTCTTAGTCATTCCAGTGACCCAAGGAAGACTGCAGAAGAAGAAGGTGAGGACGTACAGATACACGTACATTAGATATCTTGTACAAGATACCTTGTAAAGATGTATATTCTTATCAAGCCTTAGAAATCAGAAATACACTGTAAGAACTGACATATTCAGTTTAAATGCAAAATTAAAAGCTCCAGAAACGGTTTACAGTGATGACAATAAACATGCAACAATGCAGTAGTCACCTAAGTATCCTTGAAGGAGTTACTGAGGAAAATAAAATACTGAGGAAATAAAATAGTATCAGAAAAGCAATGCTCTTGACTGTAGTGACCTGGGAGAACAATGTGAAAAGTATTCATAGTAAGTTAGTATATCTCAGTAAGAGAACAATCATTGTCCCTGCCCAGCTTCTGTTCAGCAATAAAGATTGATAAGCTGAATTTCGCATTTCCACAAATAACATTCCTTTGTGGACTTTTCCGGGTTATGATGATAGTAAACTACAACAGTAAATGGGCTTCCTTTGTAGTTAAGATTAAAAAGGAGCTGCACTGACATATGTTGCAAATAAGACCATATTATTTGTCTCTAGAGAGTGTCAAGTCTAATAGCCTTCAAAAAAAGGTTTCAGCTGTGATTTGTAATTTTGCTACCCAAAAGTCTAGGGAGCAGTCTTTCTAAATGTCAGTTACCTGACTGCAATCTGTAGCCTGTACACATAAGACAGTGATGTTTTGAGTCCAGAATAAAAGTCTGGATTTAAAAGAGATTTTAGTAAAACTTGGATTTTATCTACCTCACTACGGTAGATAAGCCCAGACAGTATTCTGCGTAGGACCTCCAGTATGTTTAAGACATCCCTTCCAGCAGTAAAGCACAGACTCACTTTGCCCAGAGAGCTTCCCAGATGACATTGTGGAGATGTTCCTGTCTCCATCCTCTAACAGAGCCATGTCTCCTCCTGTACGTATGTATTCATCTGCAGAATGCTGTATCTTCCAACAGCAGTAATGTTTGGGTGAAACATCTCTAAATGCCTTGTGTGGGCCTTCATTTGGGATACACACATAAGCATAGCTAACAAGTCTCCAAAATCTTCATCTCACAAGGTAAGAAATGATCTTAGCATACAGCTATGAACACTGTTAGCTCCACTAACACTAGTGGATTCCTAGCCATTTTGTATTACACCTAAAGCTTCTTTACCCAATCCCTACCAGGTATTTTAGATAGATAGTTAGATAGTTAGATAGATAGATAGATAGAATCTTCTCTGAGTCTCTGCTTTTCCAAGCTGAATAGCCCCAGCTCTTTCAGATTCTTCTCATACAGTAGATGTTCCAGTCCCTTCATCACCTTTGTGGCCCTTAACTGGATTCACTCCAGTTTGTCCACATCTCTCTCATTTTAGGGCATCCAGACCCGGATCCAGCACTCCAGGTGTGTCTCACCAGTGATGCAGAGAAAGGAAGGATCATGGCCCTCAACTTGCTGGCAACACTCCTTCTAAATGCAGGCCAGGATGCTGTTGGCCTTCTTTGCTGCAAGGGTCCATTGCCAGCTCATGTCCAACTGGGTGCCCACCAGGACCCTCAGGTCCTACTCTCCAAAGCTGCTTTCTAACTAGCTGGTCCCCAGCCTGTCCTAGTGCATGGGGTCATTCATGAGGTGCAGGACTTTGCATTTGCTTTTGTTGAAGGTCATGGCGTTTCTGACAACATATTTCTACAGGCCGTTTGCATAGCAGCCTAACCATTAGGTGTATGGTGCCCCCCTCCACTCCTGCTTCACTTGCAATCTTCCTGAGGTTGCTGCCACTTCCTCACTCAACTGTGTGTTGCCATCTCCCTCCCCTGTTGTTCCTTGTTTAAAGCTCTCCTCACTAGGTTGGCTAGCTCTCCTCACCAGTTGGCAAAGATGCTTTTGCCTCACGCATTCACACTTGATACTTTGCAGGTCTCTGCTGGCTGTATTGTTGGTGACCACATGGATGAGCAGCAGGACTAAGTCTGAGGGTTGCACAAGCCTTTCCAGTTTCTCTGCAGCACCCCAGAGCTAAGCCCCCAGCAAGCAGCCTTGCGTAGGGTCAGAGCTATCCCATAACAGGCAAAAGGCAGCCGTGTGGTCAAAGACTTCAGAAGTCAGTGCAGTATCTGTAATGTTTTTAGTTGTGATGATTAAGGAAAATTAAGACAGACCTTATAATTAGCATAAGTTTAGTTTTTTGTTTTGCTTCTTTGTATTTTTTTTTCTTTATCTACAGAGAAATTAGCCACGTGATAGAGGCAAAGGTATGTTCTGCTTTTCTGTCAGACTCCTGGCACCATCCAACTCCAGCAGCTGCAGAATGCTCCACATCCTCAAGGTCAGGCACCTTTAAGTATCAAGAGCTGGTTCCTAGCAAAGCACTGAAAAAAAAATAAAAGTCCAAACAAAACCCTATAACATTCTGAATCAACAAAGAATCAGACCAGGCAGGGACTTCTAGTTATCAGACCACCAATATCTGTGGTGGCTGGTAACAGAGAATAGTTTCCCAAATTAGAGGGATTTTTTTCCATAACACATTCAGATTTATTTGCCAGTCTGAGACACCAGACTTTATACATATCCACTTACAACATTAACTCATTTGGCCTGACTGGAATTGACAGTTCAGCAGGTTCTGAATATATTGCATCCTCTCCACCTTCCTAAAAAAGCAGCAACAGCCTGAGCATGCCAATAGACCATTGATCTGAGGAAATACACTATAAGATGCCATTGATTAGACCAGTGCTTTGTGTCATGTATTTTAACCAAGCACAGATTACAGCCTGCAGAAAAAGTTGAGAAAAGTAACAGCAAAACCAGGAAGCCAAAAATCAGAAAGAGAGGAAGCATGGAGGCTCTGGGGCTCCACAGAGAACAGCTGCTGGAAGTAAAGAGGCACCCAACAATAAAGGCAACAGACAGAAGAAATGTTGCACGAACAAGAACTACTGTACCCTGGATTTCTTCAGAACAAACAATGAACAGTGTTCCAGAAAACTTGGATGAATTCTGCAGGCAAATATAGGTACCAGGTATAGAGCAAATTATCAGATGCAGGAATTGCAAAGGCAGTTGTAGAGTATTTAATAGCACTGACATTTTCCAAAAAACAATCATCAACAGAACAAAGGACACAAATTTAAAATTACACAAAGTAAAAGCACAAAACCCTGTTTTCATAGACTTTTTCTGACTGACATTTTAGATGTTGAGTGATGAAAAGCATGACACGAGGGGTACAATGTGAGTTATATTTGTTTTACACATGTGAATATTTGCAAAATGAGTACGTAAGATTTTTATCTTTGCTTAAAAATCCACTGTGCTGAAGATTGACTCCAAGACATCCTACCTGCTGTGAGCCTGTAACAAATGATGACAGCAGTTAATGTCTTAGCTGTGTTGGCACTGTCATTACTACTGGCATTAAGTCTCTGTGGTCTTTATGCATCCCTACAATACCTGCATTCCTTTACAATCGTCAAGTATAGGTTTTGGATCACATCATCCACCAAAATAAGGTTTTCAGGTTCCTTATAGATCTCATCATATAAGTCTATATATTAACGAGCCGGCTGACTCATAGGCTAAGTGGTATCTTTTAAGAAGATTTAATGTGAATGGAGAAAGATGGGTATTTCTCACTGTCAGCCTGCAAAGACCTGAGAGTTCATATCAAGGATACAATATGATACAAAGTGATTCTGGTTTACAGAAAAACCTAAACTTGTGTGACTCACATTAAAAAATGCACAGCACATTTAGAATGTTGAGTACTTTAAAAAAAATAAAATGAAAAAGTAACATTATTTTCCCAGGACAGGTTATACAAATTTAGTCTAGAGCAATGCTGTTATGTCAGAGGCAGCCATGCTTTTGCAGCTGAATTTCAGTGCTGCCTCTTCTTTCTTTTTTCTCACCCTACCAGGGGCCATTCTCCTTTGAAAACTACTTCTCTCCTATGGGTTGTTGCTGCTACCTTGTCACTACCCCTCCTGCCTCCATCTGCCACTGCCCCTCATGGGCCATCACTTCTTGCTGGCTCCAACAGCTCCAGCCTAGGGTGAAAAAGAAGGAGGGGAAAAAAAAAAAGCCAAAGCAGCTCTACTTTGCATCTTACCTCTAATATTGCTGTGCCTGTTCAGACAGGAACAGGGATACATGTACATTTAAAACAGGGTCTCTAAATATAAGGAGTTGAACATGATTCATGACTATTGTCTCTACACGGATGAAAGAGGGCAAAAAAGCAAGATTTCCTTACGGTTCTCTGGCAGTTCCCAGATGCCATGGTGAAGAATAAAAAGCCTTTGCGTTTTTCAATACCTCTCTGTGAAGGCTGGCACCTCGCCAGGCCGTGCCAGACACTGGCTGCTGAGAGCACTGGGGACGCAGCGCCCGGGCAAAAAGGCAGAAGGAAACTGAAAATAAAGAAGGGGCCACCAGGACAGGAGACAGGGAGGGAGACAGTGTCCATGTAGAAACAGACATTCAGGGCAACAGGCTAGGGGCAAAGCAGAGAAAGGGGAGAGGGATCTGGAAGTACTGCTTTCTCCCATTACAGTCTCCCCTGCCCTTCAATGCATTTTCCTATAAACTGCCTCACTTTTCACAGCTCAAAGAGTTGTTCCTACAGCAGCCTTCTCCTACATCTTCTTAGGTTGCATTTCCTTGCTTAAATTCCCTAAAACTTTTGCTTCCTCTAAATCCCAACCTGCTTCTCAGTCTCTACTCTGAAGCAGCATGATGAGGGAGAGTATTTCCTCCTGTTTCTGAATGTTTTCAGTGACTGAAAACATCATTCATGGAGCTATGGAGAGGGAAAAAAAATTTGCTAGCAAAACACCAGCTTTGTTAGATCTGTCTTTTCTCAAAACGCAGCAGAATGTTTCCTGAAGAAAACTATCCCTCACACACGTCACTTTATAAACAAAACTATCAGTTCACTGCACTGCTGTCCAAACAGGGCTCTCACAATGTGTTCTGGAAATGCAGATACTCCCTGGAAAACACAAGAGAATTTAAATGGGAAGCAAGGGAATAACCCTAACACATTTCTATTACATCTTCTGGTAAAAACTTCAAATTATTCATACCAAAATTTATTTGTAATTAACTAAAAAGGCATCCAAATTCAGAGCATCAGCACAATATGCTCTCATTCCCTTCTCAGAGTTTTATTCCTGCTTATAGCAAGTCCTCTGCTGAATTCCACCCATGCCAGGCTCACAGCCTCCTCCCGCAGCAAAGCGCTGCCCTGGAATGCTGCATGCTCCCAAAGCCATCAGGATAATTGCGTTTAATGCACGGACCACCGCGGCCAGGATCTGCACAAGAAAAGAACTTCTGTAGAAAAGCAGAGCCAGCGCCAGGCATTTTGTCACCCTGAAAAGGCAAATATGTCCTACCTCCTCCCTCCCCTTTTAAGTTGCCATGCCCATAACAGCAGTGGCAAAACCATCCTGCCTGAGTTAGAGGCAGAGATACAAGCATGCATCCTGCTCTCTGCTGCCGTGGCTGCGGGTCTCCAGCAGAGAGGGGGAATATCCTGCTGCACGGGACCATCACGAGTAGTAGGCTGAGTTTCAGGAGGTTTGCTTCTAAGCACCCCCTGCCCCTTGCCTACTCTCCCTGCTGAGGCAGCAGAAGATGGGACATGCACCTCTTTCAGGGACCCTGCATTTGCTTCTGGTATATTGGCCTGAATGATAAATTGAACTGAACAAGCACCGAGACATCAAACTGTAAATTGAGGCAGCTTTGAGCAGAGGCACCTGTTCGTACTCCTAAAAAGCCTCTGTACTACAAGCAGCCTAACAAGTAAAAACTTACAAAGCAACAACAGAACCAAAACAACACAGACTAGACAGTGTAAAAATTACAACTCAACAGCTAAGGTGCCATCAGACTTCTCTATCTACATCCCAAAACAGATCATGAATGGCCATAACAGAATGAGGACACACATTTTACCCCAAGACTATTTTGTCATTAATACATAATACTGCAATTCCATTTAAGAACCTCATTATGTGTTTTTATGATACCAGATCATTTGATTAGCTATATTAGTTTAAAATAACTTCCTCTGAAATGCTGTTCAATGTAATGCTTTACCTCTTGATTAAATGATTGATCAGAAAGGAACTTAATGCATGGCATCATGGAGTATGCTGTACTAGCGGGCTAGTTAAAGTAATTACAGGGGTGTTTTTATTAGTTCAGTTTCAAGAAACTGACAGAATCCCCAAGTCAGAATGAGATTGTTGGCAAACTCTGTTCTTCCTG
This sequence comes from Syrrhaptes paradoxus, assembly GCA_013400615.1. Classification (NCBI taxonomy): domain Eukaryota; kingdom Metazoa; phylum Chordata; class Aves; order Pterocliformes; family Pteroclidae; genus Syrrhaptes; species Syrrhaptes paradoxus. The sequence goes on from VZTO01028187.1 coordinate 101,500, forward strand.
CCCAATATAAAATTAGGCATCTGTCGAGTAACCCCATTCTTCTGCCTGTGCAATCCTGCTAGCCTATGCCTTCCTGCTCCCCCCTGAGCCTACTCACGCTCCACAGCGAGCCACATTATTCCACAGGGTGTTTCTTCTTCTGTTCTGGATGTTACACTTTGCTCTCTGAGGTAACACCTTCTCATTGGATCCTGGATGAATGAATCGTTTCCTCATGGAAAGGTTATGCTCATTTTTTTTCCCCTAGTCTAGGTTGGCATTGACTGAAAGAGGTAACTCTTGGAAGCCCATTCTCTGGCCCCTCGCTGGAGAAGACAGCACGTCAGTTGCAGGGAGAAGTCAGGACAAACAAAGGGCTGTTTGTACAGCACATCCCGTCAGCCCTCCCTTTTCTTATCCCAGCTAGCTCTCGCTCTCTCTGGCTATATCTGAAAAGAGACCACTGCCAAGAAAGTGAAAGGGAGAGAAGCAGAAGAGAAAGGTATGTCTTGTTCCTGAAATTATCCTTGTGTGCTTGTTCTGCTGATGCTAGCTACAGAGTACAGAATTAGAAATATATATGGGAACATGCAGGAGAAGATTTGGGAGATGCAGATACATGGTAGGCAAGAGATGCTATTCAAGACAGATGCATGGATATGATCCAGCTAAAGTTAATTCTTTCACTGTCTTGCTCTTCTTGGATGTGACATATTAACATCTGAAGTCATTAAACATACTATATTGCCTTCCAGTGCTCAATCATATTGCAAAATTGGAAAGAGGTATGTTCACAATGAATTGCTGTCTTTAAGAAAACTAAATAGGTTTTAATGAGAACTCAATTTCTGGAAAGAATCATGGTACTGATGGTAATTACAAAGCAGTAATTCACTGAATTCATCCTCAGTGTACTAGCTGCTGTCCTTACAATGCACCAACTGTTCAAGCAAAACAGATTTGAAGGATTTTTTTTTTTTGTATGGAAAAAAACTTCTTCTTAATAATATCGCTTATGCAGCACTTGTGTAATGATTTCTTAGGAATGCACTAATAAACTTATTATGCACTACCACACCTAAATATTAAATGCTTAGCTCAGCATTTTACATGTGTTTCTGAAATGGAAACTTGACAAACACATAAACAATAAAAGGCATTTTCTTTTGAATAGGTATTTCTGGCTCTTGAACTCAATGCATATTAAGCAGCAAATACATGTTAAATTCTCTTCATTTTAAGTGCAACTTGTTAACATGCCATTGGACAGACTGGAAAAGATCAAATACCAAAAGGGTACCAATTAATGTATTCCTTGTTTTCAACATTAGGCAACTGGAGATGCAGACCTCTTAATAACTCTGATGGGTATAGTTAATAGTTGATAGACCTAATTGCAAATATTTGCCTTTCCCCAAACACTCAACAAACCTAGAGGTGCTGAAATACACATTTTGTGCCATTTCTCAGTTTTCCCTATTTATATCCCTTATGTCTAGCCCTTGAGCTCCTACTAACACTATATGATGTTTAAAGGGCATTGCTTCTCATGAAATATTACCCTGTTGTTCTTGGCCAAGGAAGCTGAAATGCAGGTTTTTCTCTTTGATCATTTCTGACTACCTCTGCATCTAGCACATCCAAAGACTATACGATGTCAAATTGCCTGGCAGGATAATTCAGATGCTCTCAGCTGAATGAGCAGGGATAGCACTAGTTCCCGATTCACTGTGCACATTCCCAAACTAATAATTTTCCTTTGCACAGAACTCCACATGATTTCAAAACCCTTGTTATCCTAGCTGCACTTGTTCTCAGACTCTGCTTACACCTTATCAAAGTAACCAAAGTAATTAATTGAAAAGAACTTATGTAAATGCAGGGACCTAATTTTAAATAGTTTTAGATGGCTTTATTCCTGTTAGAATTTGAAATTATATAATATTAAACTGGTCAGGCTTAGCATGATTGGCATTGCATTGCTACTTTTTCAGATGGCTTTGTAAAATATAGAAATGTAAGAGGGTGCTTGCTGGCAACAAGTCTGAGTCACCTTAGTGATTAGATTCGTTCATCACAATTCCCTGATTTGCTTTATGAGAAGAGACTGTTTCTGTCGTATGCAAAAGCAGATAAGGTCTTTGACATGTATTTTGAAATAAATATGCATATATTAGTCTCTGTTCTTTACCTAGGCAATCAGTGACATTCCATCACCTGTGCAACCATATTCAGGAAAAGAAGTTGCAGCAGTTTGCCAGAAAAAGATACTACATCTGAAAGGTCTGCCGAATTTATCAGCAGTCCTGTGCAAGGAGCTGATGAAACATTTCAGGTCCTTGGCAATGTTTCACCTGCAAACAGGGACCATTCTCTCACAGGAAAGGAATAACCTTTTGAAGAAAGGTCTTTTGACCAGAAGTTTCCTTTTTGAAAAAAACAAACACAAAAACCCCAAACAAAACAAAACCAGAAAAAAAGAAGTAGTATTTAAGCAGAAAAAAATAAATATTTTTCTTTTCTGAATAACAGTAATGCTGAGCATTGGTAAGATGCATAACTCACTTGTTAGTGAACCTGTCTATCCATAGCTCACCAGCATATTGACTTTGCTAATACTGATTTTGACAGTCACCCATATAAACCCTCTCAATGATGCACTATAGCAATATCCTGCTATATTCCAAGGCAAGGAGTGAGTTACCTTAAATTGTAAATCGCAATTTTTGAATCCAACAATTTGACAGTCTGTAGAAAATCTACTCCTTTTGAGGACAGAACGAGTTCCTACAAATTTTAAGGAGACAGGCATCTGGCAACAGATTGAAATGAGCATTCCAGCTGAACTCCAGGTAGGGAAAGATCACTCAAATTTCTAGGAATAAAAAAAAATAAATACATGCACTCAAGAGCAAGATATGATGAATGCTTCATCCTCAGGGGAAGAACTCATGGAATAATCCAGTCATAGGGAACAAAGGCATAAAGCCCCTGCTTCCTAAATTTCTCTTTCCTGGAAATTTTCTTCCATTAAATAGTTAAATAATTCAGCTCAATTATTTGACCAGCAGAATATTAAATTGTACTCCTTGACATTGGCATTTATCAAGGTATAGCATAAACAAACTTGTTCTCTTTGAGCATTAGACTTCTCTGAGCAGAACCCTCACAACTGCAGCATTTATACTCCTACAAAACAAAATCATTATTATAAATAATACAGATTCTTTACTTCAGTCTAAAAAACAACAGCAGGCAAAGTTAGAACAATGTTTACTTTATTTGAGAAGTAGCTTTGAGGTCTAAAACTAATAAAGACAGTATGTTATTCAATACTGCACTCTAAGGTAATTAAAAAATAGTCCCCCAAGGCTCTATTACTAGTAGTTTATAGGAGTCTCCTACTCAAAAGTTCACATATAAGTTCATGGAAACTAAAAGGAATCATTCAATGAGTTTTGCTTCTACAACAGAAGTTAAAAATTACACAAGAGCCTATTTTCACTTCAGTCATGTTCTTTAATATATTGACCACTTTTTAATATCTTATTTGGCTACTGGTTTTCAAAAAACACGTTTGCACTGAATCTTATATAATTGAAGAGCACCAAAGTGTAGTATTTTATCTCTAATATTAATCCAAATTCCCAGATTTTCTTATAGTCTCTGACATGTCATTCATTGGCTGAAGAAACAGAAGATCAGGCAAAACAGCTGAGGTGGTGATATAACTGCTCAGGAAAAATTTCTACAAAATGCAGTAAATTTATATATTTAACTGCTTATTGTTTATTTTTCACAGGTGATCTCAAGAGTTTAACAAAGTAACCCAAGTGGGACTCTATTAATCGGCTTCTGTAGCTAGCATGCCTTTTTTTTTTTTTCTTATCTAGATAACAGCTCCACCACCTTAAACTTGGCCTTTGATCAGACCTTGCCTTACACCTAGTTATTTTGGGGTTAGTCTAGAGCCCTCTGTTCTGCAGCCCACAAGAAAGACTAGAACCAGCCCACGATGGTGTGGCATTGCTGAAGTGTCAATAGGATGAAGGGCAGCAAAGTCTTCCTTGAGGCTAACACAAGTGCAGGGAGGAGCACTCAGGGAGAGTTTACTGGGCAGAGCTGGCCATTGCTTCAGGTTAGTTTTCAGAGCAGAATTCCTATTTAAATTCAATAAGCTATCAGACCCCTTCCATTCAAGCATGAGGAAAGGTAAAACACCCACTCTCTGTCCTAATAACAATAAAGTCTAGGTGGAAGCAGTGTTCAAAATGTTAATTTAAAAGTGAATGCAAGTTCAAGGGTCTTATGCAAAGCCTTGTGGCACAGTCAGCCTCTGGGCAAAGCAGCACAGAATAGCAGAGCTAGCGTTGTGAACAAGCTTACGCAGACATTGAATGAGCTCACGCAGACATTGAATGAGCTCACGCAGACATTGGAAAGCCTAGTCACCAACAGCAGAATTTTGCAAGGGACAATACATCCCATCTTCTAAAAAGCAGCACCAGTTAAACCATAATGACCTCCTGTAGTAAGACTCAGCTAAGCAGTCTGCAGTACTAAAAAAAGATTAAAAAAGAGAAAATTCCCAGCAATGCTATATCATACCAGAGCCTGCAGTCCAGGACAGTGGCACTTGGCAGCACTGCAGAGAGCTTCAGCCTCCTTCCCTGTTGGACACTTCAGTTTCTTGAGCAGACCACGACAGGATTCAATCAGCAGACAGTTTTTGCACAACTTTGATGGGAAAAGATACTATTAATTTTATGTGAGCGACACTTGTTTTGACAGGCAAAATGGCCAGGAAGGCAAGGAAACACACCTGGACATTTTCCCCTGGTTTGGTAGTAATCAATACATTCACTTACACCACTAAGAGAACATGGCCAGCTCAAAGCAATTTTCTCAAGGTGAGAGGCCAAAGAAACAACAAAATTGCCAGCAACAGAAGCCTCAATTCCCAGTGAAAGGATTCCCAAGATTGTACAGAAAGTAATGAGTATCAATTCTGCTGCAATATCATTTACCTCCTAGGAGAAAACTCTCTCCAGCACTCAGGCTCAAACCTCCAAAAGTTCACAGGAGAGAAAAGAAAAATACAAGTCAGAAAGCAAATTGGGGAAAGAGATCTGTTCAACAGCTACACCCAAGTCACATACCTCATTTCTTTCAGCACCCTGCTGTGGGAAGCTTCACAAAAATGAAGATGGTTTCAGCTCTGCTTCTGCTGAGCACCCTCCTGGGTACCCCCGCAGTGCCACGGCGTCCCTCTTGTTACAAGAGAGCCCTCAGAGACCACAACTGTCACAACATCCCCGAAGGCACAGAGAACCTTCGACAAATCGATGATGGTTTGCAAGATCACTTTTGGGAAGGGAAGAGCTGCGAGGTGATCTGTTACTGCAACCTGAATGAATTGCTCTGCTGCCCAAAGTAAGACCACACTCATATAATCTTGTTTAGTTCCGGGTGAGTGCCCATTATACTTCCATCATTTTACAGTTTCCCCTGGTAGAATAAACTACCATTTTAAGGAAACACATCACTTCAGATGGTTTGAAATTATATAAAGGTATAGCAAATTATCTGATACACTGCCAGTTTTCAGGTTTTGTTTTTCACAGGCTCACTTAGAACTTGCTTAGCACGTTCTGTAAGCCTGCATATCCTATTGCAGGGGACTTCAGTGTTTTAATCACCTAACTTTTGACTCTTCTGTTTGATCTAAACTAAGTATGAGAACTAAGTCAAATCCTTATTCACAGCACTTTGCAATGAAGATGTTTTCATGACCATAAACAAAACTATTTGATTTCTGTTCCACGGTAAAATACCATATTGCCATTCTAAGGTGTATGCACATGTCAGTTGAATAAATGATTCTGTAAAGACAGCTGTTTAAAGTAGAAGAGCAAACAGGGGGAAACAGAGGTTCACAAATGCCTGCAACAGAAGGAAAAGATTTAGCCCAAGAACATCAACAACTATGGCTTGCTGACAAAGATGAATGGTGAAGTTCTCATTGAACATGGGTTTTTTTGTTGTTGTTTTACAGAAAGAATGTACATCCCGACAAAATTGGGTTAATAAAAACCACTAGCCCATACTAGTTCAAACTAATGAAATGTATTAAGAGGTATTATTTCATTTAGCTTTCCAGCAACTCTTTCTTCAAGAAATTCAGATTCAAAGTATCAACACTTCAAAACTCATACTTCAGGGACACTAAAACATGATGGCATTATACAAGCAATCAAAAAATGACTTTTTATATGTATTCGTCATACCATCCCAGTTTCTCAAGTCCCCTAAAATCCAATAAAAGGCAACTTTTCCATTCTCCCATAGGGGACTAGAGTTGAACCAAGTGGGAATAACTTCTAAAGCTAGAAACCTCAGATTCAAACTGAGAGCAGGGTTTAAATAAGTTTTGCATATTTCATTTTTCATAAAACCAAATATGGTGTCCTCACCCTGAAGCACACTTTGGGCTTCTAGCTTCATCTTCTGAGCTTCGAGCACCCTAATAAAGCCTCTTTCATCACCCATCCTGAGGTACAGACCTACTTTGCAGGTGTGCTCTCAGGACAAATTGCACTAAATAGTGTGCATGCACATGTCAAAGTTCTTTATTTTTATCATATTGTGTATTTGGTAAGTTTACTTTCTCACAGCTAAAATACCCGGGTAGAGTCCCGGCACTCTGGTCAGTCAATTAAAGTTTTGCCATCACTTCCAAACCAGGCCAACAGTGGTAGAAATGCAGTATCTTCATCCAGATCTGCAGTTGCATTTTCATTGCTGGAAAAGCAACCCACAAACAGAGCAATCCCATGTATATGCCACCATAAAATAAAAAAATCCACAACTAGAAATGTACATCATGTTAAAGCTCTGATAAACCAATGACCTAATTATTTAAATATCTGATAATATCTTTCAGGGATATTTTCTTTGGACCAAAGATATCTTTTGTGATCCCCTGCAACAGTCAGTGATGGACATCAAGTATGCCAAGTGAAGACAACACACATCGTTCTACAATTATGTAATAACGCTTTCAACAAAACCATCAACACAAAAAAAAAAAA
>VZTO01028187.1:109336-120263 GCA_013400615.1 Syrrhaptes paradoxus
TTGATCTAAACTAAGTATGAGAACTAAGTCAAATCCTTATTCACAGCACTTTGCAATGAAGATGTTTTCATGACCATAAACAAAACTATTTGATTTCTGTTCCACGGTAAAATACCATATTGCCATTCTAAGGTGTATGCACATGTCAGTTGAATAAATGATTCTGTAAAGACAGCTGTTTAAAGTAGAAGAGCAAACAGGGGGAAACAGAGGTTCACAAATGCCTGCAACAGAAGGAAAAGATTTAGCCCAAGAACATCAACAACTATGGCTTGCTGACAAAGATGAATGGTGAAGTTCTCATTGAACATGGGTTTTTTTGTTGTTGTTTTACAGAAAGAATGTACATCCCGACAAAATTGGGTTAATAAAAACCACTAGCCCATACTAGTTCAAACTAATGAAATGTATTAAGAGGTATTATTTCATTTAGCTTTCCAGCAACTCTTTCTTCAAGAAATTCAGATTCAAAGTATCAACACTTCAAAACTCATACTTCAGGGACACTAAAACATGATGGCATTATACAAGCAATCAAAAAATGACTTTTTATATGTATTCGTCATACCATCCCAGTTTCTCAAGTCCCCTAAAATCCAATAAAAGGCAACTTTTCCATTCTCCCATAGGGGACTAGAGTTGAACCAAGTGGGAATAACTTCTAAAGCTAGAAACCTCAGATTCAAACTGAGAGCAGGGTTTAAATAAGTTTTGCATATTTCATTTTTCATAAAACCAAATATGGTGTCCTCACCCTGAAGCACACTTTGGGCTTCTAGCTTCATCTTCTGAGCTTCGAGCACCCTAATAAAGCCTCTTTCATCACCCATCCTGAGGTACAGACCTACTTTGCAGGTGTGCTCTCAGGACAAATTGCACTAAATAGTGTGCATGCACATGTCAAAGTTCTTTATTTTTATCATATTGTGTATTTGGTAAGTTTACTTTCTCACAGCTAAAATACCCGGGTAGAGTCCCGGCACTCTGGTCAGTCAATTAAAGTTTTGCCATCACTTCCAAACCAGGCCAACAGTGGTAGAAATGCAGTATCTTCATCCAGATCNATCAACACAAAAAAAAAAAAAACTTCCTTTCTAACCACAAGACAGTGCTTCTTCCTACACTGTAGAAAAGTTTCCTTTCTATACTTTCTTTGAATGCTAAATGTGTAAGAAGTTCTCCTTTCACATTTGGTAGCTGACTTAATTTTCATAATGGTGTAGAAGACTGTACAAGCTCTTAAAGCATCCTAATATGCATCCCCCATCAAAAAGCCTAACTCTTGTTACTCAGCACAACATTCTGAACTAGTTTGGATTAAGAAACTTTTCAAGCCTAAGCCTTTGCATCATTAGGAACATGACCCTCATAGCAACCTACAGCAGTGCAGCTTCCTATCCCTTTATTGCCATCACATAGTTAATGTTTTAAGCTGAAGCTACTCAGTCCCTGGCACTTCTGCAGACAGGCTCCCATGTTCTATTTAGGCATCTTAAAATACATGCACATACAAAAGGCAAACCTTCACCATTCATATTTGAAAATTCTACCAGGGGGAAAAAACCTTACAACTCACATTAATAGTACTAAAGCACACTTAGGTCTTAATTATGTCTAACTGGTCACTTGCATTAACTATGCAATCTGCAAAGCCTTAAATTGCTTAATCTTAACATTGAACATTTAACATACTAGCACTGCTACAATAGTGTGTGTATATAAATATTCAGAAAGATATCTAAGGAGGAGGGGGCAAGGTCTGTTAAGGCAACATAGAAACCCATGCTTAAGCAGCTTTTTAATCAAGCCTTGCTTGAAATACAGTACCCCAGAATTAACTTAAAATGCTGGCTTTTTATTTTCAGGCTAGCACTGTTAAGGAAATAACTGGGGAAGTGAAGACAAAGAGGTATCTCAAAATATTAGAAGCAATCATCTTAATGTTTAAGAGGTATCGTGATCGAGGCTGTAGTTAAACAGTCACCTCTCAATACCTGCCAATACCAATTTGCAGTACAAGAGAAAAATAGCCAAAAATTTATGTCTCTCTGTAAGTTTAAGAAAGCCAACTGAACAAGCTGGCCTACAGGCAGCAAGGCTGGCTTATTGCCTTCCAGATAAAACCTCTTTAGCTATCAGTCACATGGAAGGTGTGTACAACTGAGGTAACTATTTAGTCTTTTCCACCGAAAACGCACTGCTCAACTAATAATCTTACACCATTATACCACAAAAACTGCTACCTCCAGTTTACCAGATTGCCTGTGAAATCAGTATGAAATATCATGATGACTGTTTTTCTTCCTGTTAGTAAATGAGGGTTGGACAGCAGTAGAGGGGAGTGATTATACATAGCTAAAAATAAACATTTGAAGTAAATCTATGTATACTATTTTTGCCAAGTAATTTTTAGGCTACTGACTGTTAAACCACCAGTTTGTTTCACCAGGCTTTTTAAGCCTGGTTTGTGTAGTTAATCCTACTCATTTGGGCTTCCTACCAAATCATCAATTAAGGGTAAAAAAACCCCCATGAGTCTGGCAACCCACAGTCAAAATAAGCAAAGTCAGTGCTCTGCTAAGAAAACATATGGTATCTGCTCTTGTGCAAAGCCCTCTATAAGCTTCTAGCAGTAATAAGGGCATGTAACTTCTGTTGGTTGTGCCATTTAGTTTCCACGTGAATCATGTTGCATATGCCAGGCATTCTCAGCTTTCCAAAGCAGCAGTAGCAAAAAAAAATTAAGGCAGATGTCAATATGCATAGTAAAGTGAGTGGGTGGTTTTCAGTTGCTTTTCTTCCACCACTCCTGGAAAATCCATAGTTCACAGGAGAAAAACGTTGCTACTTCTCACATGCAGCAGGATAGGGGCACTTAGGCTACTACTTTGACTGATTTCCCATAGAAACTTTTGTTTCTCTCCCCACTCTCCTTCCCTCTCCAAGCTTCTTCTGCAGGTTTTGCCAGGCCTAGGTGAGAACATTCACCCCTGCCACACACTCTGAGAAAAAGCCTTTTTCCTTTAGATGTCCTATCCACGGCCAGGTGCCCTGGCTGTTTCTCCAACCAGCACTTTGAAGATGACATGCTCAATTTGTGCAAAGGATGTTTAGCAAACAGCTTTACAGTCACTGTAGTGAAATGGGCACTAAAACATCTCTTCAAAGGAATACCAATTTTAGCTGCCTCTAGCTAGATATCACAAAACACCTTGAACTTATGCCAACACTGCAGAACTTTGTTGTGGCAATACATAAGACACTGCAAGTGAAAGGAATCAGGCCACTGAGAGCTACTGGGAAGGCAGCCAGTTTGAGGTTAGGGTTTATCATTGTTCAGTTCTATGCAAGGGTCACAGGTCAAAAAAGCAAACTGGAGCATTAATTGCAGTGACGCCAGTGAAGTTGTAGCTTTCAAAAAACTCACAAGATCAACATTGAGCAGATAAGACCATAGAAATACTGCTTTCTAATTTTTCCCCAAAGTAAGAAAAAGCTCTAAAACATCTGATAAGGTTAAAGGTTGCAAGAAATGCTGACTGAACAAGCTGAAGCCATGTCCTCCTCTGCTTTAAGAGAAATCTTCTCCCTCTGCCTTTTCTTCAACCTATGTGCAAAACTTAAAGCAGAAATAAATCATATTCCACATACCACACATTTAGACTGGCACAATAAAAAAAAAAAAGAAGTCATTCACAATATTATCTTCCACATCAGACTTTTCTAAGATACTCGAAAATTATCGCTGGATTTTTTTTTTCATATGTTACCATAAAGTTTTGGGTTGTTGGGTTTTTTTGGCTTTGTTTTTTAATAACCAAGCCTGACCTAATGCATGCAACAAAAAATAAATAGTATGCCTATTAGAAGATACCATATTGACCCAGCACAGACTCTGTCTTCCATTCTCAAACTTAAGTTCCTAGCTACATTCTATGTAGATGAATGGAAAAGTCAGCAGCTAAAGGATTTCTTACCTAGTGGAAGGATTTATCAGCACAGTAAGCTGCAACAGTCTTTTCATCCATACTTGTAGCTTTGAAATTTGAGAGCTGCATTTTTTCCATTTTAATATAGAAGCAGGAAGGCCTCGGTGCTTGGAAGCACATATCCCAGCAAAGACAAGATGAATAAACAAATCAAAGCTCCCATCAATTCTTGTTTTCAAAGGGGAAAAAAAAGTATTTTTCAGCCATTCCTGCCCAGCTAACAACTGTAACTGTCAGTTAAAGCCTTTTACCATAGGAAAAAGAACCTATTGCCAAGTCTGCTACAGTTTTTTTTTTTTCCAAAGGCATTGCATCATGAGAACTTGAAGTACATTAATAAATATATCCTTGGCACACTTTAATTGAAAAATGTTTTAATATTATTACATAATTAGTCAAAGCTTAAACATTTAGTGAGTTACTTGTACCTAATAAATTACAGACACACCCACTTGAGCAACAATATCAGTGATATTTATTTAAAATACTTTTGCTGAGGAAATTTATTTCATAAGAGATGGCTTTCAAACAAATCAGCAAGGTTATGAAAAATAAAACAGAGAAACTCTCTGGGGAGAAAAAGGTTACAAAGAAAGCTTTTCCATATCAACAAAAACCCTCAGTCTTTTGATTTGCAGCCTGAGCCTCAGTCCCAACCTTTTCCATCTAGTGAACCCCACTATCCATCTTTAGATCTGGTTTGTTCTTGTCATTCTTCACCGAGTAGATGAAATACGTTAAGGTGTCCTTTTCATTTACTGGGATTGTTCTAAAATGGCAGCCAATTATCTATAAAGGAAGAAAGCAAAATTAAATAACCTAAAAGATTCAGATTGAAATCAATTACATTAAAGTTTACAAGTTTGATCAAACAGCTTAAAAAAAAAGGGAAAAGCTACCTCTCTCCAAAAGTCTTTCATAGTCATAAAAAAGTAAACAAGAAGCATTTTACTGAGAACTATGAAGAAAATATAGCAGATTGTACCCTAATTTCCAAAGTAAAAAGCCCAGAATTTTTTCAGGAAAAAGATATGTTCTCAAAATAAGCATGGGAGTTATCACTGTACAAGTATAGTTAAATCATGACTACAAAGCAAGCGATACTATACCAACAGAGGTACAGCACAGAAATGAGAGGCTACTGCTCATCACTCAGGTGTTGGGGGGAGAAGCATCTGTCCGTATCAAATCATGTATAGAAACATCTAAGACTCATCTATTTGAGCTCAAAGAACTATAACTGAACATTCAGCTCTTCAAAACAGAACTATCAATGAGTATTCATCATGCTGTAACTACTAAGATATGACAATCTCTAAACAATTGTCAAATCACTTTTGTAATTCCAGAAGTCTCTTCCTTCATCAAAATGAACACCAGTTTCAAAAGAAAGCACTCAAAATAATATACCTACTTAAGACTATTCTCTGGCTTTTTTTCAGGATACTAAATGGCTTAGAATTAGCAAGGCAAAGTGAGAAAAATGGGACTGCTCATTTAACTACCACAGGGTTTAAGTATAAATGTTTAGCATAATTATCAAGTTAGAAAGTTTTCTAGCTCCACCCTCCCCTCAAAAAATCCCAGAGAAAAGTTTGACAAAGCCCTTTAAGGTAGACTTCTAAGTAACAGCTAGAGGAGTGACTATTGTACATTAGGACAGGTTACAAGGAATCACATGCACTGTAAACTAAGGAAGTTCTGCAGTTATGGCTCACAAATACCTGCAGGTCAAACAAAGCATGACAGAAGCTTTGCCTATTCATTTCAAGCAGCATAAGAAACATAAGCCAGCTCAAATATCTCATGAGATGTACCTAAAGCAGACCCTTCAAAATGCCAGTTTTGCAGAACAAAACCTGCTTGTGCTTTTTCAAATCACAGTCCTGCTAATTCAAGAGCGAGCTGTACTTCAGCTCACATATAAGAAAACAGAGGACTGATTTTAAATTCTTACTCATAGTGGCAGCAGCACTATTCTTTTATAGCTCAGCCTTGAGATCTCCCACACATTTAAGGACCTTGCCTTTAACCCACACAAATTAAGGAAGAGACCAACAAAAGGTCGGTGCCAAAGTACAAATGAGTGCATCACTGTACAAAAGTGAGGAAAACAGTTGCTATATCTCCCTGCTAAGAGACCACCAGTTCTCCCATGCATTTACATCAGCACATTGTAACAGCATCTCTGCAGCACAGGATTCCTTTAAAGTTACTCACATGCAGCAAGGATGCTTACACACAGCTGTACTCACACCCAGCTTCAGCACTTCAATACTGATATGAAAAAAAAAACAATTTCATAAAGGTATTTTTCTGATGACAGATCCTAGTGATTTTAATTAACATAATTATCAACGCTTCGTGTTTTTAAGCAGCGCACACTCCTTTTGGAAGTTAAGAGTCTCTCCTCTAGAAAAAGCTTTTACTTTTGATTTACTTGGCTCAGGAGCTATAGCCAACGAAGGAAGCTAGATAAGCAGTTCCCTTTTGTTCTCCTAAAACCCAGATTACATATACTCTATATGCAAGGATCACATTGTACAGAAAACCACATGCCACAGCAAGTTGCATTTTCTATTAGGGAACAAACTCTCATACGTACTTCAACGAGCTGTGCTTTGTTAAGTCCTGGTCTGGTCTGTAGCTTGAAGTGTCTTTTGTACCTTCGAAGTGTGTTTACTTGCAACTGATATAAATCAACCTAGAAGAAAAGTGGAGGTAAGGGGAGGAAAACAGGCTAATGTAACTGAAAAGGATTCAGTCATTAACAGTTTGCCTCTCAAAAACACTTTGCAATCTCATAGATCAGCCCAGCTCGGCTTAAGAGCATTTTGTTGTTACTGAGCATGGCTTGGCCTCCCTTTAGCTGTGGACAATATTTGGAATTCATTACTGTCCTTTAATCAGTTCTGGGTTTTTTGTTTGTTCCCCAGTTCAAGCATGATAACACAAAGCCCAGTAAACAACTTTCATATAACACCTATGAAGATGCTGACTCAAAGGAGGCTCCTATACTGCAACTTCAGACAGCAAATTTTACATGAGCTGCATGCAAGATAAAGCACATCTGCACTGGGAGATAGCACTTATTAGAACCACAAAAAAGCCTAGAACACAAAGGTTTCTTGGCTTGAGGTGAGGGAAAAAAACAGCCGCTCTTCTCTCCGAACATATCCCTGCTACATAAGCACAATGCAGGAGCTATATGCACCGGCACAGTTGTCCAAAACTATTTTCCAGTGAGGGTTGACAGCTGAGAGAATTGCACAAGGTCCTCTTAGGGATACAAACACACAACCTGAGCTCAGTAATCCTTCAGTTTTGAATCCCATGAACTCTGATCAATAGTAATTTCTCCCAGCAACAGCTTACCCTCACACCCTCCTTGACGATGTAAGAGAGCTTAATCAGATGACTGAGTGGGAAAGCAGGTGACAAAGCAGGCTGAATGAGAAATTCTGCTAGATCGGTTGCAGTTACAGCAGTATTCTCCAAACTCACTGCTGCATTAAAGACTGGTTAAGGCACTCACACTTTAAACTCATTTAGTGGCCTCAGCTACAGAATATTTAAATACCAGCAGTGTTACTCCATGTTTGGTAACCTGGCCAAGCTTGATGTGATGGTACCTTGCATGAGAGAGGATGGGTATCCTTTGGTATTCTAAAATTTACATGGTGTAAATTCCACTTCCCAAGTCACAGTGGGAAACCTACACCCCAGAGCACCACGCAGAGGAGGAACAGCTTTCTACCAAGTCCCTGAAGCTGCCAGTACTACGGAAGCCTCTTCACCTCCCATAGGGATCACTTCTAATGGGTAATGATGGTCATGACTGAGAGGGAAACTGAAGGGCCTTGAAAGTAATCAGAAAAATGATTTTTTTTTTCCTTAGTAAACTGGACAACAATTAAAAATAAAGAAAGTCAAGAGCCAACAGGCATCTAAGGCATACAGTAATCACATGGCATGAGCATGCTGCGGTTGTCCAACTGGTCAGCTGAAACTCCTCAGAAATACTTTCCAGGCAGTTTTTTTCCCTGCAGTAATACCATTTAAAAAAAAACCTTGCTTTCTTGTTCCAGAGATATCCATCAGTTGTGACATGTTTTATAATTCTTGCATGAAAAAATAAAAAAGGCTTGTGGGAGAGCTGTGATTACCACCATGCCAGACAGCTACCTGAAGCCAGAGAATGTTAGCTTTAGACAGAATTTTAAAAGAAGCAATCCCACATATTTAACAGACAAGCAACACAGCCAGCTTCAAACTACTCCAAATCCCCTAAAATCCTCTTAGAGGATCCTCTTAGCCTTCAGCCTGGAACCACGTACCTTTAGGCAGGGATTTTTGCACAAAGTTTTGTCACTTACGTTGCTGATACCTGCAGATGCTGACCATAAGGATGCCATTAAAATAACACTTACATAGCAATCTCTGAAGAATACTTCAAAAATCCCTCTTAGAAGGGACCAGGTAGGCATGACAGCCTCTGTTCATAATTAACACACTGAACTGTGCCTGCTAAGCCAGGCTGTAGCAACAATAACCCAGAGCACATGTAGGAAAAAAGGGAGCCTTAGGTGCAGTCTCTCCCACTATTCTGCACAAAAGGTTTGAAAGCTGTAGCTCAGTTTTATAATGGATGAGGTTTCACTGGTCTGCAGTGGAAGACAGGTGAGAAAAACACCATCCTTCTCCACTCCTTTCTAGCATAGTTCCCTGAACATATCTTCCCCCAGCAAGAGGTATAAACAAAAAGGTACTTTCATTGAACTTTCTGTGTTTAATGCCACTAAGGCAATGGAGTAACTGCAAGAGCCATCTGCAACACATTTACCACAGAAGGAAAGAATAGGAGGGACAGGGCAGTGGAGCATTTACATCCCAAGTCCTTTGTGCAATTCCTTTCAAGTTGTCAACTGCTGCAGAAGACAGAGTTTGCTGATATGCAGCAAAGCACCACTCTGGAGAGAAAGCACTAAGGAGGAAAAAGTTGAAAATACTAATTTTATGAGAGAACTAGCAGACAAAAATAATCTAGAGAATCTTGTCCATTCTACACTGCACAATTAATACAGAAAATATACTGCAAAATTCAGTTAGCTTTTGTTATACTAAGAACTGAGTGAATTTGGAGACTTCCCTTTCCCACAGGCCCCAAAATACAGAGAGCTGCAAGGGTGAAAAAGCTGTACCTGTGCAGACTCGGTAGCTGTTAAGAACAAGGTTAACACAACAATTAGGAAAAACCCAAGTGTTTAAGCTACCTCTGGAGTGTCGATGTCTTGCACTGGTGAGTCACCATCATCATCGCTGCCTTTCCTCTTTCTTCTATTTCTCACACTCTGAATTAAGTTTTTGTGGAAATCACAAATATAGAGATGTCTCGCCTAGAAGAATAACACGGCGCCTTTCAATCAAATCCATTTAAATATCTTCCAGACTTATGATACACATGTGCACGCAGAGACAAC
The DNA here is from genome assembly GCA_013400615.1 of Syrrhaptes paradoxus. Lineage (NCBI taxonomy): Eukaryota > Metazoa > Chordata > Aves > Pterocliformes > Pteroclidae > Syrrhaptes > Syrrhaptes paradoxus. The sequence goes on from VZTO01028187.1 coordinate 118,806, forward strand.
CCCCCAGCAAACAGTCACATTGGCTGAGTTGAGGAAGCTTTTCTATTGGATTCTTCTAAATAAAGAACGTGTTATGCTGCAGATCACCGCCACCGGCTTGGCCCGGAGGACGCTGAAGTGCTGCAATTGACTGATTCAGTGCTAACAGGCTGCAGAGACACGCGAGCACAGCCCGCCCTCCAGCACCCAGCGCAACGCGGGGATCGGGAAGCAAATAAACAAAAAACAAGCCTTCAGTCGTTCCTTGGAGCGCAAAAAACCGGCTCGCATTTTCCATCTCTATCCTCCCTTCCTTGTTTCACTTCCACTACCCAGGCGAGGCGAGACAACACATTTGTCTTTTTAGAAAGTTTCCCTTTGTACGGATCTGCACGCTCTGGGGGAACTCTGCGGCGCGTACCGACCCCGATTTCCACAGCTGGGTGCTTTAATGGTCATGAACGCCGGGAGCCGCGTTCAGGGGACCACTTCTGCAGGACGAGGGACCCCCGGACCGGGGCGGGGGGTTCCCTCGGGTCGCACGAAGCCGTCCCGCCGCCTGCCGCGTATTTCAAGCTGCTTTGCCCCTGCGCCAGGAAACCCTCCCGCGGTACCGGACAGGGACGAGCAGCCCTCCGAACCGCCCGGGCGCTCCGTGCCGCAGAAAGGGGGCCGGTGGGGGTCTGCTCCCCTGCTCGGCCGAGCCGCGCTGCGCGGCGCCTGATGGCTGCCGAACGGAAGATGCAGCGGCCAGGGCAGACGTGCAGCATCGCAACACGAGGCGGAGCAGCCGAGGCTGCCCTCGCCAGGAACAGACAGAAGCCAGCGCGCCAGGAGCCATGCAGCCTCTGCTCCGGGAACGCGCTCCTACGGGGGTAACACGCAGCTCGTGCNCGCTCCGGGAACGCGCTCCTTCCCCTTCTCAGCTATACACGGGGGTAACACGCAGCTCGTGCTCCCGGCTCCTGGGGGATGGGAGGGGATTCCAGGAGTAAGCCGCATGGGAAGGCGCTTCCCCCCGCCCTCTCCCACACAAGGAGAACACTTTCAGGCCGTGCTCTTGCAGCGCCAGCCAAACTCCACCGTGCTGCGGAAAACGGGGGGGGGGAAAGGGGGAAACAGTACTTCCCCACCGCCACCCGCTCTTCCCAAACTTTATGATAATAAAGCCCCAAACCCGGTTAAGCTATTAGAGCAACTGGCCCAGCTGGGGCCGGACACGCCGCCGCCGCCCGGACAGGCACCGCCGGGACCGCTTTTGTCTTGCTTGTCCCGCCGGCGGGACCACGGCGGTGCCGTGCGCGTCCCCCCCTCCGTGGACTTACACTCTTGTCCAGCTCGATCTTCACCTTCTTCTGCGAGATGCTCTTCTGGATCCGCTTGCTGAAGCTGGCGTTGCCGGCCGCGCGGCCGCACCGCTCCCCCTCCTCCCGCAGGCAGCACAGCTGCCCGGCCCCGGGGCCGCCCGCACCCCCGCCG
>VZTO01028187.1:120479-254798 GCA_013400615.1 Syrrhaptes paradoxus
AACCCGCGGCAGCGGCCGGAGCCAGCCCCGGCGGCGCTGGCGGCGGCGGCACCTCCACGGCGGAGCCCGCGTTGCTCACTACCGCGGCGGCGGCGGGGTCCGCCCCGCGTTGGGTCACCTCCTCGGGGGCGAAGCCGTTCATGCCCGGCGCCACCTCCGCAGCCGGCGAAAAGCCTGGGGGAGGATAACGAGATCCCGCCCCGCACCAAACTTCCCCGGCGAGACGCCGCGGCCCGGCGGGTCGCTCTCCCGCTCCTCGCCCGCCTCCCCTCAGCAGCGGCCCCGGGACACAAGCCCGCCTTCAAGGGCGGCCGGCCCGCACGCCGCGGGAAGGACCCTCGCCGCCCGCTGCCGCTGCCCGAGCCCGCGGCTACCGAAGCAGCGGCGGCAGCGCCCCGCGGGTCGCCCCACTTCCTCCTTCCCCCCCTGTCATGTGGAGACTCTTCAGCTGTTTCCTATGTAACAACGGCAACCTGCCCGCCGCCCCGCCCCGCTCGGCCGCGCATGCCGGCTCCCCCGCCGCGGGGCAGCACGGGAAATGCAGTTCTTTGCCTCGCTGCCCGCTCCGCCACGGCCCGGCCGGCGGAACTACAGCTCCCGAGGTGCCGCGCAGCGGGCGGGGGCTTTGCGGCGCTCTGGCCGGCAATGCTGTCCCACGGTGGCGGAGGGGGAAGCCGCTGCTCTTGTCAGCCGCGGCGGTAAAGGGCTTCCCTGTGCTGCGCTCCCTTTGCCCACCACCAGCGGGCCGGGCCCGCCGTGGGGGAGCAACGGCAGCGGTTCAGCCCACTTTTAAAAGGCCCTGTTCGCGCCCTCTCCTCCCCTTTCCTCCCTTGTCGCTCCTCCCCGGCGGCTCGGCCGTTGGGATTTGAAAGGCAGCCGTGCCGAGGCGGAGGCGGGAAGGCGAGAAGCGCAGGGCAGAAGGCGGAGGCCGGGCGGCGTCTCTCCCCGGGGGGCAGAGATCGCTGCTGCCGCTCGCACGGCTGAGCGCGGAAACGTGCTTCAACCAAAAAAGGTTGAGACGCCCGTGCTTCAGCTTCTCTGGCCTCTCACTGCGCCTCCCGCCCGGCGCTGGCTCCCCCCCTTTGCTTTTTCTGCCTGGTAATGCCTCGGCCTGAGCCGCACTTCTCGGGCTGCTTGTCTCGGATTTCCTACAAGTTCGTTTGTGTTGGTGTGTATTTTTTTTTCTTCTGTATTCTGTGCCGCTGCCTTCCGTCTCGGTGCTGTCCCTTTCTGCCTCACCGGTCCTTTCTCCTCCGCTCTTTCCGCCCGCCACGGCCGAGGAGCTGGGGGAGGGGAGGGGGTGCTCGCGAACAGGGCGCTGGTGTCCCGCGGGTGCAGGGAGCCCCCCGGGGGCGCCTCCCTCTGCACCCAGAACGACCGAAGCTCGGTGCTTTGTTAAAGCTGCTTTTAAAACGTGTCATCAGGGATCTGTCTTGCATTCCTTCAGTGAAGGTCTTTGAAGAGAAACACGACTTGTAGCGCGAGTTTCCAGTTTTGTCATTTAAAAGGATTTTTTGTTAATAAATATGACTTTAACAAAAGACTGGGAATGCAGAGTTATTATTGGTAGTGATTAACCAAGACCTTGCTGTGCACACAACTAGCTAAAATAGATACTGTGAAAATACTTGATAAAAGCAAGTATTTTTAGTTTAGAGACTTTACAAAACTAGTTAAGGGACGCATTCGCATTAAACCATTTAACAACTCAGCTGTCAACAGCAGAGTGCCTGAAGCAGCAAGCTTTGACCTACCCTCTTCAAGTGCATTCTAAGCACACAAGGAAGGAACGGTGAGGTTTTACTTTCCTTTCGAACTGCTGTGAATAGCCCTTTAAATCCCAAAAGCAGCATGCGATCTGACCGTACTCAAATCGTAATGATTGAATCACTGAAATATTTGGCTGTATCACTTGCCGTGCTTTTCCTGCTTGCAGAAGGAGAAGAGGAGTAGCAGGGAGGCCGGTGAATGATTCGAGGAGACACAGATCCTGCATAAGCCAAAATTCTGTGTCAGCCAGGGAACACGATTATTGTGCAGTTTCGGTTTGCGCTGCAGATGGCTCCTTAATCTGATTGCATAACCTGGTATTAGAGAATCCACCACTTCACACTCCCCACAGTCGCAATTGAATGAAGGATACAGTAACTGAAGCTAAATTGAGCATAAGATCACAGACGGCAGTTACCTAGAAAGCACGTTTCAGTGATTAGAGAGGGGAATTGGATATGAGTTGGAAAAAACACTGAATCCTGTTTTGTTGTCAACTGAGCTGAAGACTACGTGGAGTGGCTGGGTTTAATTCCACGTTCTGCTGCTGTATAATCTCAGACAACAGATGTTTAACTCACTTTTTTAGTTTCTTGCACTTTCACAATTAAAAAAAAAAGTAATAATGTTAAAATTTTTAAAAACCACAACACCAACAAAAAACTATAACAATGATAGCAGGCCTTAAAGAACACAGGAAGCATGAGTTGGGAAAAGTGGGGCAGGGGTGAGTTCCAGGAATTTTTCAGTGGAAATCTGGGTCACGAATAGCAATTTCTAGCATCTTGGACTATGTCTTTTGAGGTCCCTTATGTGTTTTCAGATGTGTGAGCATAAAATATGTCAGTCTGGGTTTGGCTGCTGTAATTTGGTAAGATGGAAAGATCACTTGTACATTTTAAATATGTTTCAGGTCCCCTTTGTATACTTCATGAGCAGTTAAAAGCCCCATTATGTTACCCAGCCATGCTTGCCAATATGTTAATTTATAAGGGGAATTTCAAGTAGACTAGTATCATAGTTTCATTATTAGATCACAATAAGACAGTAGAGGGGCTGAGAAAGACGGTTCTGCTTCTGCCATAAGCTGCTCATTTTCACACCTGTGCCCTGTCCTTCTTTGTGCCTATAAAAGCATTTCTATGGCTGTATGGCAAACTGGATTGGGTTACAACTAGACCAGCAATAAGAAAACCAGATAAATTTAACCCTGATCTGCTTCACCACTCAGTTGCATGATGTCCCAGCACACAGGAAGGTCCAGTGGAAGGGCAGGACCATGTGACCGATGCAGGGGGATGACCACCTCATTTGCTATGAATGCCTGCTTACAGTAACAAAGAAATCATGTCACTTTTAATTTTGCATCATCTGAGGGATCAAAAAATACAAAGAGCTGCAGCTAGATGGGCTTATTAGACAATGTGAAGCTTACTCCAGGATGGATTTGCAAACTTGCACAAAGCTTGGGCCCTGTGAAATAAAAAACCTCGCTTGTCATAGAGGGATTTTGCTAGATTTTATGTTGTCTAGAATTATTAGTTCATAACATAAACTCCAGCAGTGATTAGTGGAAGCATTCAGATATAACTAAAGCATACATAGGGAGAGATTTAAACTAAACAGAAAAACATGCTGTATTGCAGCAATGCATTGATTAGAGTAAAACTTCAAAAATGAGATCAGTTCAAAGGAAATGGCAGCTCCAAGTCAGTAATTGTGTTCATGAGAATTCACTAGCACTTACGGCCCACACACACAAGCAGAGCTGGTTCGTACAGAAGGCAACAGTAATCTACATCCCTCCTGGGTACCAAAACCACAGCAGGGGTGACTTGTAAGTGGCATGCAGAAGGAGCAGGAGCTACAGCATCTTGAAATGTGTGCCTGAACTCACAGCTCCCAGGCTCCAAAGTCAGTGGGGCTTGATGGCCCCTCCTGGCAGTGAGGTGGGCCAGGCGCAGGTGGGAGCCGAGCACCTTGGGCCTCTCTGAGATGCATTATGTCATAGCTCCTCTTAGCTTTTGACTGATGTGTGTTGTAATTTGAGAGAGAAGAATGATAAGCAGATGCACCACCGTGGATATACTGCAAACACATTGCAAACGTATAATTAGTAATTAACCTTGGAAAGGAAATGCAGTTTATAACTGTATCTGCGTGTTCACATGATAAGGTTCAACTGGGGATGGCTATTCCCTTCCCCAACAGGTACCATTTATCTGAATTCTAAATGTACATTAGTGCATTTGTGTGCAGCACCTGAAACTATCCTGTCAGTAAATGGAATATTAAGAAAAACATTGGTATACATTTTTCACAGGAAATGTAAATTTTCTTTTTTTTTTTTTGTCTGTAACTATTTCAATGAAAAATAGATTCCTTTAGAACACTTCAACAAATTCTGCAAATTCCACTACACACCCTAGTGTTTTTGATAAGAGCAATTGGCTGTGATAAAGAACAGTGACCAAATTGTTCCTTCCTTACCAGACTTATCAGTAACAAGTCCCATTCTTTTTATTGCGCTACCCTTTCTCTGATTTTTAAACCTCTGATTTTCCTTTCCCACTCCAGCACCAACTAATTGTGCTACTGTCTGTTGCTCTGCTTCTAATTTATTGGCCAAATGTGTTAAAGCACAGAACCCAAAGCATAGGAATATTAGGATTTACCTACAAACTGCATTTTTTTTACCTCTTTATATGTTTTACACTAGGACAGTTAAAATGTAACTTTGGATAGTTAATTGTATGACAAAACAATCTCTATTAGCACACGTAGAGCTTATTGTATATGATTCAAGTAACATAGTAAGAGAAAAAAATCCTACCTTTAACCAAAATAGTGATACTGGTGCAAAACTGGTATTTCCAGGTCTTTGTGTAATCCTGCTGAAGCTGATGTTCCTTTTTTAAGTGTTCTGCCTTGTACAATGGAAACTAAGGGTGTATGAAAATTTATGTAACACAGGCGTTTATTAAAAGATTTAAAGTAGTAAACAAGGTCCAAAAATAAACATTGTATTTTAAGAATAATCTAGGTGTTACGGGATTAAAACTGATAAGCTTGTGTACTGTAAAAGCTTTAAAGATTTGTAATACATGCCCCTTAATGGTTTGTGCCAATTCACTTTCCCAATAAGCCATTAGTTACAGGAGGCATCAAAGAACCTTCTGTTGGAAGGCTTCATTCTTAAGTGCAAAAATACAGAAATGCTGGTACAGAAACTTTAGATGTTCCTTGTTGAATATATGTGACAAATTGTTTGTTGGACTTAAACAATGAAGTATGTGATAAGGGAGACACCTCAAACACAATAACTTTACAGAGGCAGAGAGGCCAACCTCCAGCTTTGCACTGAAGTACACCCGAGGTTTCAGCACCCCTCCTCCTCACAAGCCCCCATTCAGCCAGGTTACAAGTGCACATCCATCTGCTTGTTTCAGAGTCACTGATCACTTGTCCATTCAGGTTGCTTTGATTAACAGTTTGTTTCACATTATATGAGATCCTGCAGTCAGGAAGAGACCCAACAAAATAATCATCAGCACTTTTCCAAAACGTAACACAACTATCTGGAACATATAATGAAAAAGCATAACCCCCCGAGGTTTTGTTTAGTAATGCAATACAAATTAAGCTATGAGTAATAGACAGATAGTTGTAGTATATTACTTAAGAGTTACTTTTTAATCCCTTGAAAAGAAAGCTTGCTCAGCTGCTTTTTTTTTGTTTGTTTGTTTTGCTTTGTTTTGTTAGCAAGAGAAACACTGTCCTATCTTTTAAGCAAATTTTGCTGGTCTCAAATGCACTCTTGATACCACAAAAAGCACTGTACACTCTTTGCCTACAGTCTCACATTTTGTGAACCACTGTTTTCTGCTTATAGAAATCCAGATTTGACAGTCTTTAATCACTTCCTTTTTGCTTTGAATAATGTGTATTACACCATCTTCACAGTTTTGTCAGAGGGTTCTAGAAACTACAGTGCTCCTTTACACCATCATGTCCTCTTCTGCTATGGATTCATTTTACAGAAGGGAAAATGGGAAACTTCTGCAGCCCTGAAGCCTCCTGCAGTGCCCTTGTCTTTGCAGTGCAATTATAAGCATCTTTAGATCTGACTTATCTGTTGTTGAAGTTAACAGCAGGATTTAAGTCCCTTTGGGAGAGGGTGAATACTTCCTCCACCCAAGTCCAGAATGCATTGTTTAGGTCTTTAGAAGGTGTTTGGATTCTGTCAGCAAAACCAAAATAGGGTCTGATACTACTACAGAAACTTTTATAAAAATAAAATGAGTAAAATTACATATGGATTTGGGGTTTAAATATTTTCCTGATTTCCTGCTGAGCTCATTCTGGGTAGAAGATATAGGCTTATAATCCAACAAACTCAAGTATAATGATAGTTTTGAACTGCAGTTGTTTTTTGCTGATGTTACTTGACAATAAATCCTTAACTGAGAAATATTATAAAAAAAGGATAAGATAAAAAGTTTTGCAGGTTTTTTTCACAATAAATGGCCACTAGGTAGAATGTACCAGGTTTCCTACATTTCGATAGTACCCACTGCTATCATTCATTCAATATATAGTAGCTGATCAAAAGCATTGCTTCTTCATTAGATATTGCCATTCATCTTTAATGCTGCTCAAACCGCAACTCCTGTAATTGAAAGATAATGTTACAGTCTCAGCTTTCATACTGAAAAAGCTTCTAGCCTTTACAGTTCCAAAGGTAAGTTTGAAATCCAGTCAAGGACACATCCTAAAGCATAGAACACAAAGAGAGCTCCACCCTCCAGTTTCAATATGTTTTTTAAACAGATATGGTTTCAGAAGTTTGTTGTTTTTTTTTTTAATCCAAGTGTTTGGTTGTTAATACCTCACAGATTAAGCCCAATTCTGCTATTACATCTACCCACAGGCACCTCTCTCCAGAAGTGACTGCTGGACCAGGATTTTACATGATCTTGTAACTATTTCAGAATTAGAAAAAATAATAATACAGGTCTTTTTAATATTTGTACATAGTACAATAATTTAACAACATATAAATGCTAATTATTAGTATAAAATGTGGTGAGATAATAGCACAACATGATCAAGCCTATGAACAGGACTATTCATCAAGATGGTTTCTCTCATAAAGGATTACACTGATGTTGAGAGTTTACAGGTTTTAAGGATTCTTTTTTTCAACTTTTAAAAACTGGAAAAGACTTCCCTGTGACTGCACTTTAGTTTCTTGTTAGCTTTGAATAAGCTGGCCTGTCTTTGACACAGAACAACTTCACTTGAGATTTTCTTGTTTATTTCTTCAAAAGCACAACTGTGCTGCTCCCTATTTCTCTCCTATTTTGTTTTTGTAGTAGGTGTTTATCCTTGCCAGTACTTAGGGAGAGCTTCTACTTAACTTCACACATGGTCACACTAACTATGAAGATTAATCATAGGCCCAAGGGTTCATTATTGAACTTCCTTAAGATTTTTTTTTCCCCCACAAGAGCTGGGGCTGTAGAGCAGCAGCATTAGCTGTTGACTGGTATTATAGACAAGACACATTTTCCAGCAGCATAAGATCTCTGAAACTACCTTCCTTGTTACTGTAAAACACTTAACAGTACAGAGTAGGNATATAATGAAAAAGCATAACCCCCCGAGGTTTTGTTTAGTAATGCAATACAAATTAAGCTATGAGTAATAGACAGATAGTTGTAGTATATTACTTAAGAGTTACTTTTTAATCCCTTGAAAAGAAAGCTTGCTCAGCTGCTTTTTTTTTGTTTGTTTGTTTGTTTTGCTTTGTTTTGTTAGCAAGAGAAACACTGTCCTATCTTTTAAGCAAATTTTGCTGGTCTCAAATGCACTCTTGATACCACAAAAAGCACTGTACACTCTTTGCCTACAGTCTCACATTTTGTGAACCACTGTTTTCTGCTTATAGAAATCCAGATTTGACAGTCTTTAATCACTTCCTTTTTGCTTTGAATAATGTGTATTACACCATCTTCACAGTTTTGTCAGAGGGTTCTAGAAACTACAGTGCTCCTTTACACCATCATGTCCTCTTCTGCTATGGATTCATTTTACAGAAGGGAAAATGGGAAACTTCTGCAGCCCTGAAGCCTCCTGCAGTGCCCTTGTCTTTGCAGTGCAATTATAAGCATCTTTAGATCTGACTTATCTGTTGTTGAAGTTAACAGCAGGATTTAAGTCCCTTTGGGAGAGGGTGAATACTTCCTCCACCCAAGTCCAGAATGCATTGTTTAGGTCTTTAGAAGGTGTTTGGATTCTGTCAGCAAAACCAAAATAGGGTCTGATACTACTACAGAAACTTTTATAAAAATAAAATGAGTAAAATTACATATGGATTTGGGGTTTAAATATTTTCCTGATTTCCTGCTGAGCTCATTCTGGGTAGAAGATATAGGTTTATAATCCAACAAACTCAAGTATAATGATAGTTTTGAACTGCAGTTGTTTTTTGCTGATGTTACTTGACAATAAACCCTTAACTGAGAAATATTATAAAAAAAGGATAAGATAAAAAGTTTTGCAGGTTTTTTTCACAATAAATGGCCACTAGGTAGAATGTACCAGGTTTCCTACATTTGGATAGTACCCACTGCTATCATTCATTCAATATATAGTAGCTGATCAAAAGCATTGCTTCTTCATTAGATATTGCCATTCATCTTTAATGCTGCTCAAACCGTAACTCCTGTAATTGAAAGATAATGTTACAGTCTCAGCTTTCATACTGAAAAAGCTTCTAGCCTTTACAGTTCCAAAGGTAAGTTTGAAATCCAGTCAAGGACACATCCTAAAGCATAGAACACAAAGAGAGCTCCACCCTCCAGTTTCAATATGTTTTTTAAACAGATATGGTTTCAGAAGTTTGTTGTTTTTTTTTTTAATCCAAGTGTTTGGTTGTTAATATCTCACAGATTAAGCCCAATTATGCTATTACATCTACCCACAGGCACCTCTCTCCAGAAGTGACTGCTGGACCAGGATTTTACATGATCTTGTAACNAATGCTAATTATTAGTATAAAATGTGGTGAGATAATAGCACAACATGATCAAGCCTATGAACAGGACTATTCATCAAGATGGTTTCTCTCATAAAGGATTACACTGATGTTGAGAGTTTACAGGTTTTAAGGATTCTTTTTTTCAACTTTTAAAAACTGGAAAAGACTTCCCTGTGACTGCACTTTAGTTTCTTGTTAGCTTTGAATAAGCTGGCCTGTCTTTGACACAGAACAACTTCACTTGAGATTTTCTTGTTTATTTCTTCAAAAGCACAACTGTGCTGCTCCCTATTTCTCTCCTATTTTGTTTTTGTAGTAGGTGTTTATCCTTGCCAGTGCTTAGGGAGAGCTTCTACTTAACTTCACACATGGTCACACTAACTATGAAGATTAATCATAGGCCCAAGGGTTCATTATTGAACTTCCTTAAGATTTTTTTTTCCCCCACAAGAGCTGGGGCTGTAGAGCAGCAGCATTAGCTGTTGACTGGTATTATAGACAAGACACATTTTCCAGCAGCATAAGATCTCTGAAACTACCTTCCTTGTTACTGTAAAACACTTAACAGTACAGAGTAGGGTACAGAATGGGATCATCTAGACAAGCTATATTTTTATATCATCAGTTGCTGGAAAAACTAAGACTAGTGAATCAACAATTTCAAAATTTCCTGAGTGTTTCTTTCTAGTCTCAGATTACCTGTGTATCCTATGATAATTTCCATGACACATATGACAGCACTATTTGCCAGAAATAAGAGGAGAAATTAAGTATTCTACTATAACAACATCTCCATTAGCAACAGTACAGGATGTACTCCATGTGATGAGAACTTGAGACCTATTTAAACTTAACTAAGTTTTTCCACTACCTGGACCCAAGGCTAACACGTTTATGAGTATCATAGTGCTTACAAGGAACCCGGCTCTTATCAGCCAAACCCCCTTCTCTCTTCTGGCTGTGGGAGACAGCAGGGCACAATTCCTCCTTCCTCTTGCAGCCTGTGCCACACAGCCTTGTCAACTCATCCTGTTTTTTGTCTTTCCTAAAAGATTTTATAGCTGCAATTACACAGGAAACAGCTTCTACTGCCAGATTCAGCTTGTTTTTAAAATTCTAGCCCTCATGACTGCACAAGAAAACAGTCCCTCAGAACAGACAAGGTACAAACAATGTTCTGGTTTGCTCTGCAGAAGTTTCAACATTTGTAAGTCACCATGGGTTGACACATACTTCACTTTGGCAGCAGTGCACACCAGCAGCTAGCCTCACACTGGTGCTTGTGCTGTGTGGGAGATGGACAGTGACTGCAGCCTCTTTGGATCTGCTCGCTGGATGTCACACCTCCTGGGCCCAACACACTCCAATCCTTTGTCTTACTGCTTAGAAGGAGGAAAAAAAATAATCCTGAAACTATGTTCTCCAATTCCCAAACCACACAATATTTTTATTAGTAATTACATTTTATTTGTAAGTCAAGTATACATTTCAGGCAAAGTACCAATGTTAACCAAACCTGGAAGAGTTTAGGGGGTTTGGACAGAAGGACAAAATTTTTTTTTTTACCCATTTAAACTGATTTCAGTGTAAATTACAGTTATCCACATTTTAAAGCCCCTCTAAATTGCCTGTGAAACTATATAATGAATGAACAAAGGCAAATTACTGCTTGCTTCTCATACCTGTAAAAACAGATTAACAATATAGCAAAATATAACAAAGGTCTATTAAGACCTCCAGCGAGAAGTGTTACACAAGTATTGTTTTGAATGTAAATAAGAAAGTAAATGAAAGTGAGGTTTAGGAATAGAAAATTAAAAAAAAAAAGAAAAAGAAAAAAGCACATGTTAACCCAATGCAAGTGGAAAAAAATTCTTGTCAAATTAAGACTAAAAAAGTACAGTTAACAATTATTGTGACCAGGAACAGCTGCTGTTCCTAACACTATCTGCATTAGTACCACGAGAGATTTGTTGTATTTATTTCGTATCATATGACCACTGCAGTTCAGTCTCTGCTCCACAGCTGTCCCTGGTAGTGTCTAATGTAGGCTGCCTTTGTTTTAGGTATTTGGTACACAGCACAAAGTCAAAACAAGTTCCTGAGCTTTCAGACTAACCCAGCCTAGTGTAATGACAGATGTTTGCCTACGAGCTGCTTACCTGGTTATGCAGGCTTTACAATAGCACATATAATAAAACTATAACATTTAAAGGGTAGCTATATTTCATTTTTAGAAAATACATATTATTTGCATGGTATGCAACAGAAAAATTAGAAAGTTCTAATATATTATCTTATACAATTCTTTAAGATATTGACAGAAATCAGTTTTGCAAACTTCTGGGCAGCGGAAGTTATACATGTTTTTATCAAAGTACAAAGAAAATAATTTATTATAACTGGAACACTACAGTAAAATAAGTTTTGTTTTGAATTTAGGTAAGCAGTAGCCTAGGTAGTTCTGGGTTTTGCTTTTCATTCTAAAGCTCCTATCATATATCTAGTATGAGGCACTCACGTTAAACAGTCCAAAAAACACCTAGTTGCTGTCTGTAGACTTCATAACTCACATTAAAAAGACTTTTTTTAAAAGCACTGACCTATTTAAATGCTTTCTGTGTCTTGGATTTTAATATTTTTCTATAACAAAAAAAAATGACTGATTAAAGCTAAATTTGCTTTTTCTTTCAACATCTTGCATTGCTGTTAGAGAAGTTAGGTGACATTAAAATTGAGAGCAGCTGTAACTCATTTTCATTATTCATCTGGTCAACACTGACTTCTCAGGTCCATAAGAGTGACCCTTTCAGCAGTAATCAATCAAGAATGATCACTTTCCAAAGCAGAATTTTATTGCCATTAAGGCTATATGAAGGCCTATTCCATACAGGAATTGGGGTAATAGCAGAGTCTCTTGGAAAAGAGAGTAGAGCTTCTTCATCCAACTGACTGAATTAAAAATGACAGTGTCACCATGTAACACACTTATACCAGAATGAAAGTCTGGGCAAAGTTAAGGTAATGCAACTGTAGTTTGCAGTTTCCTCAGCTGAATGGTATCTGTTGCAATGGATCCGTTGATGGAAACGTTAATTCACATAAAAGTTCTTTGTTACTTTCTTCCTTTACTTTGTCCACACTGACACTAGTATCCAGAAAAGTATAGAAGCTGCTCACAGAAGCCAAAAGATACAGTATGATGTAAAGCATCATCACGCCAGTCACATGTTTTTGTTGTCCATTCTTTAAATCCATTCCTCAGCTCTGTAACCTGATCTCATCCATCTGGTCTTTTCCTTCTATCCAGCATTTTTAGTCACTACATTACTTATCCCTCCTCACACACAGTTTACTGAGATTAAGTGAAGTTAACAATAGTGCCCAAAATTGCAATTGTGGAGCAGATTAGAAACTCAAAAGGGCTTGAAGCCAGGGAGCTATAAAACTTAACAGTCATTTCAGGAGCTGGATTATTCAAGCAGAAGCAAGCTTCAAGTCTTAGAGTTTATGCTTCTTCTCCACAACTGTCATCCACATGTGGTTAATAAATTAACCACGCAGACCAACCAAAGTCAATACTGCATAGATCACTGCTTTAGAAGAGTAACAGTGACCGAATCTCTCGAGACAGAATTTGTGGTTTTGTCTGAAAAGGAACAGTGTAGTGCAATGAAAAAATGGTGACAGCTTATTGTGGAGCCAGTCACACAGAAAAGTGCTTTTCCAGGCGCAAGGGTGCTGGGAGGAAGGCATGGCTTTGCAACTGACAAGTTTCTAACATCAGCATTCTTGAGTGGAGCTTTCAGCATCAGCACTGCTGTGGAAAGCTTCCAGTATCATGTTCAAGCATGGAAAATTTTCAATACTGCGTTCCTTGTTGGAAGACAGACAGATGTTAGAGTACAACTGTTTCTTTTCTTATGCTGCCTCATGTTGCATAACATTACCTTCTATGTATATATTTGATTATACAAAAGCTTTATTTTTCAGAGCAGAGAATATAAGAAGATCTTTAAAAAAAACAAAGAACCTAATTTCTTTCTTAAAACATTTCATTAAATAATTTGAAAGGCAGGTCACATTTTTTCCCATGGCAGTAATTTTGCTTTCTCACCCTACCTGCTTTTCCACAATAATTTTTTTCATATTATCTAGCAGATATTAAAACAAATGCAACAGAGGAAGCCTCACTGCAATTATATCCCATAATTTCCAAAGCCTGTTCCAAAGTAATTTTTTCCATGAACTTGCTATATTAATGTAAGAAGGAAGAATAAAAAAATGTTAATAATAAACTTACATAAAGCTTTTTTTTTGTTTGTTTTTGTTCAAGAACTGACAGAGAATGGATTTGGAAGGGTAAAATGAGAAAAATTCTCTCCTTTCAGCTGTTAAAAAAAACCAACCAACCAAACAAACAAACCACACACTCCTGGTGCTTGCAGCCGTCCCGATAACTTTTCAGTAACAAACTCCCAGAAGTCATGACTTGCTATTTTAGAAGCACTGACATTGAGAAAACTCTGTTTCCTGAAAACCAGTGAACCATTTCATAGTTCTTTCAACTGCACCAGCAAGGATTCAGAAGTGAAACTGATTTTGATGGAGTTAACCTACATTTTTATATGGCTGTAAATTACACAGAAGGTACCTATGAATTTGTTTGATTGGTGTGATATGGAGAGCTCTAGGTAAGTCTGGTGGACGAAGAACGGTTTTACACCAGAGATACTGATGGCTGTACTATGATTCATTCAGCACACACTAGTATTGTAAGATTCTACCATATGTTACAAAACTACTTTATTAACTAGAAAATGCTCCACAAGAAACTGTCATATACAGGTGGTTTATCACAAACTGAATGAGTAACCCACCTGCCAGCTTAATTCATGAACAAAATAATGCTTTCTAAGTAAAATGTGAAGTAAAGGCATTTTTAAAGCAACATAACAAATTAAAACAACTCCTTGCAAAGTGGCTAGGGCTTCACAGATTTCAGTACCCCAAAACTGAGAATGTTAATTTGCTACTGAGAAGTAGAGGAATAATTTACAGTAATAGAGAGACAAGTCTGCAACATTAAATATCCCCCATGTAAATGTTTATTTTAGAAGATAAGTGTAAGCTTTGTTTGTAGGTTAAACACTATCAAAAGGAATATCCAGAGAAGTTAGCCAATATAAGAATTTGGATATCTGGCTTCTGACAGGCTTTGACACCTACAAAGTAAATATATATCTCTGCATTGCTCTGCTAATTTACCTCCCAGTTACCCTCTCTTCAAAGAAGATTTTGAGTAATTTTTCCAGTTTACATTATGTCTTTTAGGGCTACAGTTTGGGCAAACACATAAAGCTTAACATGAAATAGGGATGAAAGGGGCATTTAGCACCATATTAACGAACTGCTCAGTGTGAACAGGTCTTTGTTGGAAGAAGAAAAAAAAAAACCACAACAAATGAGCTTGAAATCCCTCTTATTCAATGCTCCTTACACTGAGCAGATCAGGAATGGGAGAGGCTGGAGACCAAGACATTGACCCATCTCACACCTGCAACTTGTCAATATCCTCATATAGCTTAGGGCTTCTTGCTGCTGTCTTTTAAAGGTTATTTTTTTTTTGACCATTGAGCTAGCTTAACATGATTAAAACTCTACCAAAGGCATAGCATCTTCAATAAGCAAAGTTACAACCTACTTTTCAGCACTGCTGTAACTACACCTGAAAAAGCAACAAAAACTCCTTAGATTAGTAAAAATATTTATCTGATGTTAACTAGAGAATTGGATGAAAATAACAGAAGAAAACAAACACCAGCAAAACCCATGTCCCGTAGACTGGGGCCAAATCACAGTAAGACAGACTCAATGACTGTACGGAAACTTCAGTTTCCCCCCAGACAGAAAGGCCCAGATTCGGGGCTCCCGGCTCGTTTGAAAGCACCAACGCGAACCACGGGCCTCACACCTGCGACTGCGCCTTGCTCCCAGGCCTTCCCCTGCTGTGGCCCTCGCTTTACAGGGAGAACAAAACACTCAGAGAGGTGACGCCTTCCCTCCCGAGCCTCGCTGCTTCTCGGCCGGCGTGAGAGGGAAAACCTCCAGGCTGCCCCCCGCCCGAGGGTCGCTGCGGGACGGGCCCCGCACCTCGGCGGCGCCCCGACCCCTCCTCCCGCAGCTCAGCCCCGCACAGCCCGGGTCGCGAGGAGGCAACAGGGGGCGGTGAGCAGCAGAACGGTAGCGCCGAGGCCGCCGGCTCCCCTATGCGAGGAGGTCCCACAACCCTCCGGCGGCTGGGCCGCAACCAGGGCAGCTGCCCGCCACCATGCCTCTCGAGGCCGCCAGCAGAACCTGTCCCGAGCCGCAGCACTGGGCGCTCCCCAGAACCCTAGCAAGCCCCTTCAGCAGCTCCACTCCTTTTGCCCGCCCCACCTCCCTCTCTTTGTATTTTTAAACCACGCTGCAGTATCCCGTTCTGCCCAATCAAAACGTGCGCAGCCCCCGACGGCCAATAGCAAGGGCCCTCGCGGTTTTTTAAACCGTCCCTCTGCTCCAATCACCGCCCAGTGCTTAGCTCCGTTCCCTCCTCTATCCTCACCCAACTGGTTTCAACGAGTATTAGCACTAACGACCCCCTCAGGCTCGACCTAGCCCAGGAGCGGCTCGGCCACTGACGTTAGAGCCACAGCTAGCGAATCCTTGGCGGCCCCTGCACTAGGGGGCGGGGCCGCAGGCAGTTTGAACCAGCGCGGTAGCCAATCCTCTGCGGCGGGGGGTGGGCCCTCGGGCGCCGCGGGTCAAGTTGCTGTGGCGGGTAGGACTGTGGAAAACAAGAGGCTGTAAGTGCGCGGCGGGGAAACCATTTAGCCGCAGCAGCAGCGGAGGGAGCCGAGCCCGCGCCGCTGCCGCCCGCCCCACCTAGCCAGGCAAGGCCCCGCGCACCCCCCGCCGGCAGGGGCCACAGGGCAGCGGGAGAGACACTGAGGCGGAGGGAGAGGGGGAAGGAGGGCGCGCCGCCGCCGGCCCTGGGCGCGGAGGGAGCGCGGGGTTCGCGGGGCGGGCGGGAAGCAGGCAGGCAGGCAGGCGCGCCCAGCGCTGAGGGGGGAATTGCCGCCAGGCGGGTGGGGCCGGCCGCGCGGNGGAGAGGGGCCGGCAGCTGCGGGGGGCGTGCTCGGGCGGGAAGGCGCCGGCGGCCGAGAAACGGGAGCGGCCGGAGGCGCGGCCCCGCCCGCCCCTGGCTCTACCCCGCGGCCCCCCCCTCACGCCGCCTCTCCCCTCCCACCTCGCAGGGACCCGCCGCCGACCTCGCCATGGGCAAAGGCGACCCCAACAAGCCGCGGGGCAAAATGTCCTCGTACGCGTACTTCGTGCAGACCTGCCGCGAGGAGCACAAGAAGAAGCACCCGGACTCGTCCGTCAACTTCGCCGAATTCTCGCGGAAGTGCTCGGAGCGGTGGAAGGTGAGGCGGGACGGGCCGGCCCCCACCCCTGCTGCGGGCTGCTGGGGAAAGAGCGCTGGTAGCAGCTGCTGCCTGGGAATCGGTGGGGCACCGGGCGCTTTATCTGATCCAGCCTCTTCTCCTTTCCCCTCCATGCGTCCGCAGACAATGTCTAGCAAGGAAAAAGGCAAGTTTGAAGAAATGGCTAAAGGAGACAAAGCTCGTTATGACAGGGAGATGAAAAACTATGTTCCTCCCAAAGGCGAGAAGAAGGGAAAGAAAAAGGACCCCAATGCTCCTAAAAGGCCACCGTGAGTGTTTCTATTATTAAAAAAAAGTATTAGTTATAATAGTCTGACACTTAATTTTAATCACTGTCTCTCCTTTTAGATCTGCATTCTTCCTTTTCTGTTCTGAACACCGTCCAAAAATAAAAAATGATCATCCTGGCTTGTCTATTGGAGATACAGCAAAGAAATTAGGAGAAATGTGGTCTGAACAGTCAGCCAAAGATAAACAGCCATATGAACAGAAGGCTGCAAAACTAAAGGAGAAATACGAAAAGGTACAGTGAAAGTAACGATATAATGGTTAAAGTTGGCATAGGTCACTGGAAATGTATGACTTATTTTGCACCTAAACCATATATGGTTTGTAATTCTAAATGTTTATGTCAGGCTTTGTCAGGCTTCAGAATGTGTGGAAAGGTATGGCATGGGAGGTATTGAACCCTTACACTGAACCTGGATGCTTTACTTCCAGAAAACAGGTTACCTGCTTGGAAAAATATCCGGTCATACTCCAAAGCACTGTAGTCATAAAATTTTTAAAACTGCATCACATGTTCTCTTGCCAAAGGTGTAAGCATGAAATTCGCAAGGTTGAAACCCCACTTTTCTGCACACACTGTATTTGATCTGCACAGTACAATAATAAATTATTGAAGCAGTACAAATTTGTCTTCAAAGTTACATTGCCAGCAACTAAACAGCATTTTTCTTGCAGGATATTGCAGCATATCGTGCCAAGAGCAAGAGTGACACAGGAAAAAAGGGCCCAGGTAGGCCTGCAGGATCTAAAAAGAAAGCAGAACCAGAAGAGGAGGAGGAGGAAGAAGAAGATGAGGAGGAAGAGGAGGAAGATGAAGATGAGGAGTAAATGAATGTCCTGCTGTAAAGATTTATGCTCAAAATCCAATATTTTGCTAAGAATGTGAACTCAAGTGCAGCTCATTGTTAGCGTCAGTATAAAAATCTGTACAGAATTGTGTATAGGTAATGTGGTTCTTTGTAGGGAGACCTCTATTTTTAATGTTTAAACGGTTCAGTTTATAAAAACAAGAAAAAGTTGTGGAATGTTTTGCATATTTAATGGTTTTGTTGAAATTCTGTGACTGATAGCCAGGTGTTTCTTTGTAGCTAAGTAAACAAAGGAGGTAGCTTAATAGCGAATCTTATATTTTGTAGTATATTGCATTGTATTACTTTTTTAACAATTTTGTAATAAAAGATTGTACATGATTATTGTTCTTGATATTTCTGAGAGGCTGGGTACTGTGCAGGACAGTGTTTTCCATTGTTCTTGGGCTGTTAACCGCACAACTGGCAAATCTCTTGAAGTATTGCCTCCTGGAGTTTATACAAGAGATTAAACTTTTTTAACCACAATTCTCTCTCCCACATACACTACTGTTAGTGTTAGTTGCGACTGATGTTTTCCTTATGCGAGTATTTGCTTATACCACCATGTGAGTGAAAAAAAAAATCTCCCAAGTGTAAGTACTGAAGTTGCTGATAATTATTCCTGGATTGTTTTCTTTCCCCAAACTACTGAAGCACAAATCTTAAAAGTTTTGTCTAGGTGTATTATCTGGCAACAAGGGAGTCTTGGGAGCGTTCTATCCCAGAGCTCACGGTCAGTGGCCTTTTCTGCTGTCTGTATTGGGCCTGAAAAGTTGGCTGTGAGACAGATGTGGTTAGAGGTATGTCTTCCCAGATGTTCCCTACTCTTTCCCTCTCCCCCTGGCCCCAGTATTAGTGGCTTCTCATAAAATACACAGCTTGCAGAACAGCATGAAAAATGTTGGAATGTTATCTCCACACATGCCAATAGATTCCTGCAGAAGAGAGGAGGCATTTGTAAGGAACACGTGCTCCTGATATGTTCCTGTTTGTGGCAGCCAACAGTATTGTCAGTTACACTATTTCTTGGTTTTCAGTTTTTTTATTCAACCTTTACTATATTTAAAAGTCTAAATCTAAATTTAACAATATTTGTAAATGGGAAATTGGAGATCCCACAGCTAAACTAATAGCTTAAGATGTTGAGGTAAATACTAGGCAATAGCTTTTACTAGCCTTTGAAAGCCTAGCACTGAAAAACATTTGATGTCTAAAACATCAAGTACTATAAAGGGCAGGCTTGCAATTCTTTTTTGTTTTTAAAGTGTCTCTCTATTGTCCATCAACTTATGAAATAAATTTGTGTACATTCGTTGTACAGGTGTAAGATAAAAAGTGCTTTCAGCACTACAACCATGGTAAATGCCACTCCAGGTTAAAGATAATGTAGCACTTTGTGAAACACGAGTCTTAACAAAACCACTCTGTGTATTCCTGAATGAGTATGGAAATGAGGTAACTGTAAAGGCAATTAAAAAAAATATATTGAAGTAAGTACTAACCTTAGAAGATCTTTCAAACTCAGAGGTTTTTTTCCTCCCCACCCTGTCAATACTTCAAGAGTAGTATCAGAAGGATTAGCTGCCATTTTACATGTTGGACCAGCAAGAGATACTCAGTACAGGCAGGACCAATAGCTATTTTGCAAGCTCAGATTTTGGGAAGCTGCAGGTGTAAACTGGAAGTGAGAGGCAGTTCTGTGTGCCATACATCCAGTGCTCAAGAACATTTTCTTCTGTAGGGAGTCTGGCATCCGAGAGCACCTTTATCCTTAAAATTTTTCCAGCTAGACGGCAGTTCCCTGTCATAGCATGTAGCTGAGACCATGTTGGTTTCACTAATTTTCAGCACACTTTGTTCAAATTTCCCTGTAGAAACTTTCCATCACCTCGCCTCAATTCTCGGACTCCCTCCCTGACAGAATGATGATGCTTCAATAAGTCTTTCTGATTACATTTAAATATCTTTTGCAGTGGAGCAATAACATCAGAGTAAATTGACTAGTTTGATTATTTGAAATGTTGGGTTTTTTTTAAATTTCTGCTCATGTGCTTTTAAATTGAAATGAAGTATAACTCTCCAGGTGCCCTAGGAAGCTGCATGGATTACAGAATTTTAAATACTGTGTCAGAATAAGAGCATATCTTGAGGTAATTCAGAATAACAGAGCTCACTGAGGTAAAATGCTTTTGGGTTCTATTTCATTTTGCATTAATTGGCTATTGGCTAAGCTCAACCTCTGCACAGATCAGTGCAGAACTGCTGGATGTTGCCACCCTGTTGTTCTCACATGAAAAGCCACCTGTGGGTTACTTTTGTTTATGACCTCATTTACAAATATATCCTGACTGCTGGAGATCTTCATTGCAAAAACAGCCTACTGCACTGTTCTGCTAGCCTGACCCACACCATCACACCGATCATTTTGTGTGTGCGCTGCGTCAGCACGAGCTGCAGCAAGCCATGCCCAAGCTCTGCATCAACCTGATCTATCCCCGGAGAATGATCCCGTGACGAAAAATAATTACTCAATTTTTAAAAGAAGATTTTGCCCTTTCAAATAAGAAGGATGTTGAACATAGATTAGAGGCAAATGGAAAAGAGCATGTGGAAATTACTACTTTCAAATTAAGCTTTAAAAAGTACGATATGTCAGGTCAGGGGTTCAGATAATGCCCATCTGCGAGCACTGAAAGAGTTAGCTCTGCCAAGGTCTAGTAAGTGATCAAAGTGTAACGGGAATGTTCAGAAAAGATAAGACCACAGAAGAAAAGCTAAACTAGTTTTTCACATCCGTGTTCAATATGGACAAGTTTATGAAATTACTCACTGGAAACTTTTCACTGGAGGTGAACTGGGAGGGCTGTCTCAAATCAAAACTACAAGGGATGTCCAAAATGGTTGCAGGCATCCGGGAGACTGCTTATGTTGGGTCAGAGGTCCAGCAAAAAGGCACACCACCCAGTAAAGCAGCACAAGACCACCAAAAAAAAAGGAGACTGATGTTGGTAAAGAGCAGGTATGAGAGAATAATAAATGAGGGAAAACAGTCTTCAAAAAGTTGAAGTTCTTTCTAAAACCAGTAAACCAGAAGAAACCTGCACCCCAACAGGCCAGACGCAGCAGTGCACGGCAGGAAAGAACAGCATCAGAGCAACGTGAGAAAACACATGGAATAATAACAACTTCCAAACGCATCTGAACTAGGAGGCCTGCCAGGCAGTCTTAGGGACAATAAATGGTAGCAATGCCTAGAGAAGACTTCAGGAAAAGAAAACTTTTTTTTTTTTAACCTCGTAGTGGACCTTCAGGAAGTTTTCTTGACAGAACTTTTTAATGGGAGAGGCATGGTGGAGCATCTGTCTCAAATCCAAGTGTAAAAGGTTTTGAAACAAAATGACAGGACAGCTGGTATTAATCCAAGAGTTCTAAGGAAACTCAAGGATGAAATGTCTGAACTATGAACTGTACTCTACATTCTTTCACTTAAACCTGCCTTAGCGCTAGAGGAATGGAAGGTCACAAATATGATGCTAATTTTCAGAAAGCATTCTCGGGAGGTACAGGGAACTTCATACCAGTAATGCCCACACGGCAAGCTGGCAGGAGCCATAATACAGACAAGAGCTGCTGGACAAATGGCTAAATAGGACTTGGCGATTTCAGAAGAGGAAATCCTGTTCCACAGACCTGTAAATATTCTTCAAAGAAATCAGTGAATGTGAAGGTAAGGGAGCTCCAGTAGTTCTGGTCTACTTGAATTTGGTCTGCTCTATGTCTCACAAAAGAAATAAGTTGTCATTGAAGGCCTTGCATGAATAAATAGCTGATTAACAACACAGGAACAAAATAGGAATTAGTCATCAGCTTCACCAGTGGAGGAAAATCACTTACGAAACTCTATAGGTTATTTTTGGAGATGGGGTTAATGGCTAGTAATTGTTTAATACATACATAAGTGACTTGGAAAAAAGCAGTGAATGGTGCTGTAAGAAAGATGAGAGCTAACAGTGAAGAACTGCAAAGGCAGCCTGCAGCCTGAAGTGACAGGATAATAAAGCCAGCAGGTGAAATATGGCATTAATACAAAATGTATTATATGTTAATATGTGTTCCCCCAACACATGGGAAGGAAAAAGCAGGCCTCACGTTTATGTCATGAGTAACAAGGGTGGACAATAAACTACATTGCATCAGTCAGGAGATGCTGGAGCTATAACAGATAATTCTATGAAGACATAATAGATGTTTGCTAGAAAAGCAAATAGCATGTTAGGCATTATTAGCTAAAGAGTTAAGAACAAAACAAATATTTAGTATTTCCTTAGCATCTTTCCCAGAGGAATAGAAAACTGTTTTTCTTACATCAACTTCGAACAAAGCCTATTTACAAAGTTGGTCTTACTTTATACCAAAACCTATGATCTGGAGAACTGTAAATATGTCTCTCTTGGTTTTTGGTGGGTTTTTTTTTGTGTGTTTGCAAACAGAAAACCTTGATTAGAATGGCTACAGACCAGCAAACAGCAGTATATACAGGCTTTACAACTCAAATAACACAAAAGATATTGCAAATGGCTGTGGAGAGAAAATCAGAAAAAATGGAATAGGAGTTTTTAATCTTTGATTAGCGAATGAAACATTGAACTGTTTTCTAACAACGTATCACAGGCATCTTTTATATAACATTGGTACATAATCTTGTATGTATTGCTCAGTGATGAATTGTTTGCTGTGGTGGTAACTGTCACTGATCCTGCTTTGCTTGCCTTACCATCATTAGCATGTATTTATTTTTGTTTGTTTTCTCATTTTGGCTAGTATTTCTTTCCACATCTTGAAATATGTAAGTGTTTTGTCAGCAACCCCTGCATTTCCAAAATTGCTGGGCCTCTCGTATGAGCCGCATCACAGCCCTGTCTGCTTTTCCATGATCCCTTTTGAATCCACTGTCAAGAATCCCATAACGGAGCCCAGATGTTGAGCTCGCTGCTGCACTCTCCAACACATGCAGCCCTTGAGGGACGCCGAACTCTCCTAACTGCGAGATTCAGACCTATCCAGTCAAACAGCTGACTGCCAGCATGAATTTCTCTCATCCGAGCAATTAAGGAAGTCACAGGCCAGCACCAGTTAGTGAGTGAACCTGTACGTTGCTCCAGCTATCCTGGTATCCTGAGATCAACTGTCCCCCCTTAGCTTCAGTGTTGGAGAGGCTCTTGATGTTCCAGGATGAATATGGAGTCAACCACCAGAAAAATATTGAGCTAGCAAATCTGGTGCTCTACCTGTAAGTTGTATGGCTATTCTCAGTGTTGTCTGGTAAAGTCTGTACCCGTAAATTGGTTCTCCAGCAGAGCTGAAGGAATTAGGTTTGTGTGGACAAGACCACATCCTTCTGAAAGACCCTTTGAAAAATGTGCTGTGATTATGTTATTGTCAGTGCTGCCACCTTGAAGCCAGCTCCTGGCTGGCTGGACCCAGCACTGACCTAGCACTGACTACTCCATTGGGAATTAAGACTTTTAACAAGCCTTCATAATTCTCCTATATCTCACTGACTTGTCTCAGCAGAGGAGTGATCTGCAGAGCCCATGTGCCTCTTCAGAAACTTTGAAACTTTTTGCATAATTAGATGTGATGGATGACCAAAGTCTGCCTAGATTCAAACAGCGATTGGACAAATTCCGGACTATTAGAAAATATCATCCCTAGCTCAGAAAGTGCTTGAGTTGTACATTGCCAGAAGTAGGGACAATGTTAGACAAGTATCCTTGCCCTGTCCTTCCACTCTGCCCAGCATTCCTTGACCACATTGATCCTACTGACTGCTGAGGGAGACAGGCTGCTGCACTAGCTGGACTTTTGGTCTGATCTTGCAGGTGCTTTTAAAGCTCTTAGTTAAACTCAGTTCTTAACCTAAGTCAAAGTATTTTCTGACTTTGTCCATCAGACACACAGGGGTCCTGATATTTCTGGAGCACAGACTCCATTCCTCTCATAATCATCACATGGAAGACAATGGGATACTGTAACAGATGAAAAAAAACCCAGAAGGAGTGGTTCTTATCTCCCACTGGGAATGGCCCAGTTCAACTTTACTTTATCTGCAATAGCTTTAATATCAGTAGTAACCAGACCCCAGTCTGCTATAGGGTTACAGAACTGTCTTCCTCAGCAACACCCCACACCATCTTACTGTTACTCCCAGGTGGCAGCTTTCCCTTCCATCGCCAGGTTGATTAGCTCTGTCTTTAAAGGTTCCTTGTCATCTTCAGGACAGGTAGGACTTCAGGGCATTCCTCAATGCAACTGAAAGAGCAGAATGACTAGAAGTATTTCCAGAGCTTGGTGTTCTTTTTCTCCTGGTCAGCTCTTCCCAAATCTCCCCTCTTATGAACCCACAAGAATCATCCAGAAGTCTCCTTTCATCCAGTTCTACTTTTGTTCATTGTTTCTGCTGCCTCAGAAATAACACCATGAAAACTGCAATTGTGGCTGCCTGTTGGGGAATGGTGATGGCCTGAAGGACTCTGTCAAGAGGGTGTAGCCACCCTGCAGGCCTGGGCTAGCAAGGTGGGGCTTGGGGACTCCCGAGTGTGCCATACTGCAGAGGGACACGGTGCTTCCCCAGTGGGATGAGGTCCCTGGCCATGGGGAAGCACGGCTCGCACAGGACGCATTTGCACCCAGCAGCCCTCAGAAATGCAGGAGCCAGTCCTCGTGGCTCTGGGCCAGCTGTCACCTGTAAGCACTAATGGTGTATCTTGCGACAGGCCTAACTCAGAGAACACGCACCCACACACTACATCTAGAGGACTTCATACTGAACGATCCACTGCTGTTTAACGTCAGGGCTTGTTCAAAGATAGTGGCCTATACTATTTTCCTGGGGAAATCCTTCCACAAATTTAAAGGGAAAAGGCTGTTACTTTGATCTCTCTTTCCATTCTAGCACCTTCAAGTGATTCAGAAAGCCTATTCCAAGCAGGACTTCTTATTTTGAAGACTACTTTAACAATTGTCTGAGCATGCTGCCTTCTTGACTGACACACACTGACACAAGCAGACCCTTCCAGGACAGTAAAGTATCACCTCTCAGTTCATTTTCCCTTCCCCTTTCAGGACCCCTGGGACGCTCAGCCAGAGGGCTGCTGTTGCCATCATGCACATCTCAGGCATTAGGCTTTGTTTTGTTTTGAATACAAGTTAGGGCTACACTGCTTCTCCCACCTTTCTGCTTCTTTCTTGCACAGGAGACATTACTCTTGCACAAGAAACATCACCGAGTTGTTAGAACTGGCAGCCCACGGGCAGCAGTTGTGGTTTCACACTGAACAACTGCATTCACAAGACCGGTGGGACCCACCTCACCCTCAGCCCTGCTTCACCCGCACTCCACTTCAGATGGGGCAGCATTCTTGTCCCTAAAGACATTGCATTTTTTTTCAGTGAAGTGTATTAGTGAGAAACAGAAGGGATCTAACACAAAAACCTACCTTTTCATCTTGGTGTTTGAACAGCTCTAACACCCCTTACAGGCTTCGATCCTTGTCACCTTCATCAACCTGTTAACTGAAGGAACATGCTTCTTTCATCAGTCAGTAAGGTCCATCAGACCACAAGCTGTGCCACTACCTTGCTGAAGCATCTCCATCCACGCTGTTGTTCAGAACAGCCACAGAGCAGTGTATTGTGGTAAAAACCTTAAGGGTTGTGCAGAGCTTATTTTTTCTTTTACCAGGAGCCATGTTACATAGTAATGGAGAATGCTTCATTTGTTTCACAGCGTAAAGAACGGACTAGGTTTTTAAGATTTAAAAAATGAAGGTTACTAACCATTAACTGTGTTACAGATGTATAATCCACACAAACACCTCTTCCCACTTTTGCCATGGTCCATAGCAGTGACAGCAGCTGCTGAGGCGATGGGCAGGGCAGCACACACCAGAGCCCACGTTTGTGGCAGCAGCCTGTGAGGAAAGATGACCAGAGGCTCCCCACAGTGAAAGGAGAGCCCAAGGGGCATCAGCCTTCAGGAGTCACTCACAGTTTATGTACTTTTTTTTTTTTTTTTTTAAACCCAAAGAGGGGCACACTCATCTACATTTTTTGATAGCTTATAACTTTTTCTGCCTAGACTCATTCTATGTAGAGAGTCTTCCTACATAGTGCCAGACGAGCTACACAACTTACTATTCCAACGCTACAGAAGTTCAGAGGAGGCTTGCAAGGTAAGTAAAGTTAGCAACCAGAATACTAAATGCTGGCAAGCACTTCTGATGTTCCCAGAAAGTACATATTATCCTGGAAGATAACCACTGACACTTCTCAAGGATGACTCTCACAAACATAAGCAAGATAAGATGTCAGAACATAGCAAGACCTAGTATTCCTGTGCCTTTTATAGTAAGAAGAACAACTAGAAACAGAAACATTGCTAATTTGTTTTTTCCAAGTTGTTTCTTTTCGTGTATTGTAATTGATGGATCTAAGCTCACCAGCAGGGAACAAACAATAAATGCTTTTACAAAAAAAAGTTTGTGTTCAATGGTGTAGATAATTTCTTCTGCATATTCTGAAATTCCCTTCCTTGTTCCTATGCCTCCATGGATCTTGCACAATTTGATATTTTTTAACCTAAAGGGAGTATTGTGCTTGATATACAGCAAAATCTACCAAAGTATCTTTTATGTTTTTATAGGCAATTGTATGTTTTTTCTGTTCTTGTGAAGTCTCACAGATCAGAGATAAGCATAAAATCTTTACACCCCAAGCATAACGGAGTAGATCTCAGGCTTCCTGGTCTAGTTTCAGAGCAGTAAGTTGTTAACTTTTGGTTTTAGGGACTGCAGTTTGGAGGCAGATGATATGGAAGAAGCAGACAGTAGTAAAGGAGATTGACTGGCATTAGGGAAAGAGAATGAATTGATTCTAGGGTGCCATCAATGGGGACAGCATCTGTGGTACTACCCAAAGTGTGCTGTTGGTTCTCCTGGTGCTAGGATCTCCATAAGGAAGAAAGATGTCCCCTCCTTCTTATCAGCCCCTGTTTCCATACATAAAAGGGTATTCCCTACATGAACTGGCCACTTCTGTATCCCCAAGGTTTTGCCAAAGGAGCCTTTTGAAATCTGAATACACAAAAGTGCACTGACAGACACGGCTGGGAAACAAGAATTCCATCTCTAGAAAAGTGCTGTAGATTTCAGCATTCAGGTTTGCTCTTCGGCCAGAACTTGTGTGTTCCATGTTCTGACTTAATTACATACTTTTTTGCTGATAAACCTTCTCAGGAAAAAAAGAAAGTTAGATTGAAACATGTTTGTTGCTGGAAACATAAACGTACTAAGATGAAGTATAGAGTCAAAACACTACCAACTAGTCCTGACCTCTGTTTCTACTTTAGAAATCATTCTCAAATTCATCTTCTATAAGCATATTAAATTCACCTAATTAGATCAGGGCAGGTGATACAAAAATCCAAATGTGTCCCCATGGTAGGTCTCAGCAGGAAATTTCATTTTCATTTCACTGGAAAGAAGCCTGAGTCCCCCACAGATACAACAAAAGGTATCTAGATAAAAAGTAAAATAAAACATTTTTAATATTTGTAAATTTGTAAAACTGAAGTTGTCTAGATTTTGAGATACGGGGTTTCTATAAAGATAATAATCAATTTTTACTCTGTAAAAGTATAGTAAACCCAAAAATTCAAATATTTTATTTACTTCACTAAAAACCAAGCAACCCATAAGTAAGATATACATAGGTTTCCCAGATTTATCCCTAATAAATTTTTTAAAGATTTATACAATTTCTACAGAAACATACAGTGTATCAAAATCTGCATAAATCAAATTTATAAAATATGTAAAATGCATAGTGATATTATAATCAACTTACAAAGCAAGAATATGGGAATTATTTTTTTTCCAAGCCAGCTATAGTAGGAAAAAGTCATTACAGCAACAGCTTCTTATGATCTTGTGTTTTGTAAGGTTTCAGTCTCACATACAGATTCATATTCACATACAGCATCACCTTTCAATGAATTGCACAAAATACCTATTTAAAATGCACACCCGCACAATTTATGTGCCACCATTCTTTCTCTTATGCATAGTCATATGATTAAATTAATCTACCCAACACACAAAAATGGAGTCAGTTTTCACACACACAAGGAGCAAGTACCAGCACGCACCCTTATTTTCCTTTTTTTCCAGTTTCTCCCTCCTTTGTTTTGTATTTTTCATAGCTCTGAAAGGACAGATGAGAAGTTTATAAAGAAACTAGGAAAAATCACAAACTAATAGATCAGTGCAGACAGCCCTATAAAGATCAAACTCTGTCACCAACATACATAACCCTTGTTAACATCAATGGAAGCTGCATGTAATGCTGTTCTAGATTTCAGGGAAGTATGTAGTAATACTTAATAGTGTGACGTGTTATAGGCATAACTCTTATGAAATGAGTACACACTGATGTCAACATTTAACAGTCACAAAATCTGGAATAAGGTAGTGAGGATAAGTCATTTCTCCTCCACCTCTCTGTTCATTCAGAATAAATATTCATGCTGCTAAGGGAGTTCACATCAACTCCTTTCCAGAACATTTTTAGAAACTTCTTCTTCACATTCTATTCTGTACGCTATAGCACCAGTGGCTGATTTTGTGTTTGTAATCCCTCAGGAAAAGTGAGGGGTTTTGTCATTTTTTCCAATGACAAAAATAAGAAGAAAAATTATTATGAATAAATGCGGTTTCAGGATTTCCATTTCTCTTTTCAAATCTAAATCTGGTGTCCAAACTAGTTGACACGTGTCCTTGTAAAAAGAATTATGCAGATGTGTTAAGATGATGGATGTTTTTTTCTTAATTAAAAGTTTTAGTCCACCTTTAAGTGATTTCCATTTTAAATAACAATATAAATGAAGCATTGGATTCTTTCTAAGTTTTACATAATTGTGCAGCTTTATTTCTTTTTTTAAAAAATATTTTTATGTAAGGCATGGTTTAAACAAGCAAGTTAGTGCTTATAAATTCTTAACTGCTATCGCAAGGGTGCTTACTTCCATCAAAATGTACCACATTAGCACTAAACTCAGCCCTAAGCTCCTCCTTGCACTGTACAGTGTTCAGTCGAAGTAGAGCAGCCAAACTGACAACAGAATTTGTCTTCAGTAACAATAATTACACAGGGTGGTATGGTTTGTCCCTACCCCTGGTGACAGCTCAGAAAAATCCATCATATAATTTCCAACAAATGCCTTTCTTGTGAAAGAGAGAAATGAAAGAGGCACTAAATATGTTGAAATTCACCTTCCAAAAAAGCAGCATGACTGTGAGAGAAGGCCACCCTGGCTAGTAACCTGTGGCAGTGCTTAGTAAGATGTAAAATTAAATAAAAATATACAACAGGTTGATAATCACCAAGTTCTATGAAAATCTGGTTACCCCAACCTTTTCAAGTGTGTGTAGAAAAACTGCCTTCAGACCCCTGAGTGTAATCCCAAAGAAGACGACAACGCTTTTAACTATGTTCCTATGAAACATAGCTAACAGCACATTAATTTACCGATATCTTAAAACAGAAAGATGTAAACATCTACAGAGTTTAAGGTAAAGCAGTTTTGTAAACATTAACTGCGGATGATAATGTTATTGTAATAATCACAGTTCCTCTATGTCCTTCATCCAAGCCAGGAGGCTTGCAGCTGTACAAAGTTAATAATTGCAGCAGTTTTCAGGCTATTTTCAGTCCTGTACAAATTAATGTGTCAGTAGGTAGGTTTTGTCTGTCTACACACTAAGGATGTTGTTCATTTCCCATTTTTGCGTTGCTTTACTGGAGTCACACTCTGAAATGAAAACTTGATGGAGGACTTCGGAGCGATCCAAGCACTTTCCTGTTGGAAAGTGAGTAAATCTGTGAAGATTCTGGAAAACAAAACCATCAGTAACATGCATTGGTTTTTGTTATTTTCTTTTGAACATTTTTTTCACAACTGCAATACAGCTATTTACAAAGCCAGGTTCTGGGGTCCCAGAACAGATCAGATCTACTAATTTTACTATTTGTTAAACCTAGAGTTTCACAGCCTTTGTATTTTCACATGTTTGATACATGTAGGGCCACTTGAGACACCTCCCATTTCTCTTAGGCAACAAGCTGCTAAGAAAAGGAGCAAAACTGTGTCTAAAATGCTTCCAGCCTTTTCATCCATCCTGTAACCAAATGAAAAGATTAACTCTGGCGGACAGCTCTGTGAGGACTGACTTAACTGGACAGATACTCCTTCGGTTAGCCCTCACACAAAGCAACTGCACAACACCAATATTAACCACACTGGGGAAAAAAACTCACTAACTTTGCTCCTTGTTTGGCTGGTAGAAGGAAGAGAAGAGGGTATGAGAACAAGTCTGGCCTCTGGAGCAACAGGAGGCTGCCCTAAGAAACTGCAGAGCTATTGTGCCTAGCACATTCCAGCTGAGACTTGCACATTTGGCTCCTTCCACACCTGCCATGCTGCCATGTCGGAGTCTCATGCATTTGCAAAGTGGCCTGTGGCTCCAATCCCACTGGCTGGCCCCCTGCGCCAGATGCAGCCCTGACTCGCTGAGGGGTTGCATCTAGCATGAAGAGCAATGGAGCAGAGGCAAACCTGTGGCACTGAGGCTGGGCTGGGGGTCTGCAGCCCTGCCCCATGCGCACAGCTCCCCCCGACACAGGGACCTTCTCCATCACCCCATCGCTCCCACATGCCTCTGCACGTCCAAATGTTGGTTCAGCTTGCTACCTGCTCCTGCCATGTGGCCAAACACGGGAGCCGTCTACTTGGAGAGGTGAACAGATGCCTGAACAAAAGCAGTGAGGAGACCACCACCAACCCTGTTCTGGATGCTTGGTTATGGGCACTGAAGCCCTGCTACTGCTCCATGCTCAAGCAGCACAGATGTTATTCTCACCAAACTGGCACACAAACATTAATTCCAGAAACAACCAACCAACCAGATAAAATCTCCTGGCAGCTTTCATTTACATGAGGCCACAACATTTTCCAACAGTTCATAAGCATCTTCATTTCTTATACCGTCCTCATTAGAAGAAACAGTCATACCCTCTGTACTGCAGAGTGTGCCAAATTTCTAGTATCTGCTCGGTTACACATTGTTGGTGGTCCTTTCACTCTCACCCCCCCTTTTATTTCCTTCTGGAAGCCAGTCAATGTTTTGTTCTACAGCCCAGACCATTCCTACTGGGCTTCCTTATAACTTGCAGTAATAAGCAAACAATTACACAACGTGGTACCACTGTGGCGGAAATGGATCTTTCTTGCTTAAAAGAAATGCTTTTCAAAGAGCCAAGTAACTTGCTGGGACACACTAGAATGGCTGGAGAGTTAGCAAGTGCTATATATTATTCCAATATTAAAGCAGAAGTTGTCAGGCACTGAAACACTGCTTAGTGATTTTTAAATTTCAGGTTTAAACAATTTTGTCTGTCCATATGGCACAAGAAAGCTGGGTGGAAATGGCATTATGGTGCTTGATATTTCCTACCTCTATGCAAATATCAGAAAAAGGGGGGTGGCTTAAAGGATAACAAACAGATTTTGCTGCACTCAGCAGTGCCTACATCTTTCAGACAAACACAATCCAGATAACCAGATAATGCATTAATAAATCCATAATACACTACATAGACTGCAGAAAAATCAACACAGAAGAAGTTTCTGAGATACAGAACCAACTTATGGGGAGCTATATCCAAGGATAACGTCACCCTTAGACTATTCAGTCTCATTTTCAAGAGACAAACAGAAATAAAACCTTAGACATTTTTTAAAATAACGCTTTCAAAAGTAGAGTTAATAGAGGACTGACAGATGTAGTGACTAAACTAACTGTAGCAGCTCTCACATGTGTATCAGCCAACATTCCAAGTCTTTATTAAAAATTCACAGATTTTGCAATAGCATCATAATGGTGCCACACCCAGAATTCACAACAGAGCCTGTTATTAGAGAATGGCTAATGAACCAGAAAAAGAAATACTGAAGAAGGCAAAGACAACACAAAAAGGCAAAGAATAACACCATGTTTACCTATTCCTATGCAGACTTAAAAAGAACTTCTGTCGTTAAACAGAGCACCACTTCAATTTAGACCTCCTAAAATTACATACAATATTGACCCTAGCTGCTAAATGCACCTCAGCATTTAAAGTAATCTTCTCACAGTGTCCATTAGAAGTGTCCCAAAGACAATTTATTGACAAAAAGCATACAAGCAGAGAGGATGATGGCACAAAAAGGTTTTAGAAACTCTGTCACTGGTAGTGGACATCCTCTTTGCTTCCTCTGAGACAAGTGCTAACTCCTAACATACCTCTGGTAGCACATGTAGCCTCATGAGATGGTCCTTAAAGATTCTGCTACAGAAGACAGCAATCAGAACTGCTAGCAAAAGCATCTTTCCCTAGAGGAAGTTTTCCTGGCAAGCATGGATTTACAAGAACATGCAATTAACAATTTACTCTACTTGGTTCAGTTAACTTTGTCATGGATCTTTGTTGTCAGATATAAATAAAATAATAAAAAAAGGTACAAAAAACCAGGATGCAAATTATAATTTATTTTCTGCTATATATGTGTTGCATACCTTGAAGTACTGCCAATCCTTGTATTCATTCTGATTACAGTGTGTAATCATAATTTTGGATCCATCTGGTCCTTTAGTTAAGCACTGATCGTACTGCATGAGTTGATTTGCTTCATTGATTCGGAAAAGCTAACAGAGAAAAAGAAGCCACCTTTTAAACAGTTGACTCAAAATAACAAATATTTTAGAAATGCTGAAAATACCAATGAAATTGCATCATTCAAAATATTGTCTGATATTATTACACCTATTTTTAAATATGGCTGATTATTTTACATGATGTAATGCTCTTTTACCATCAGGACACTCAATTTCATGGAGAACTTTCCTGTACGATTTAGAAGGCTAAGAAACTTACCTAGCAAGACAAAAATGAGAAAAATAAATGGATCCCTATTTCTGAGACTTCTGAAAGTGTTTGATTAAAAGCCTTTTATGATTTGATGGCCAAACAATCCACTACCTTTCCAAAGGTCTAATAGCAAGTACTTGGTCCTATACAGTATTTCATGTGAACACAGTAAAATTTTGACATTTTACCCATGGAGGAAATCAAACTTATGCATCCAAGTATAAAAGAATACTCTAGCTACTTCTTATGAAATACTTGTTACAGGGTTTTTGGGGGTAACACACATAGAAAAAGTAGTTTAGGGAACTTTTTCATTAAAAAAATGAGACACTTCCAAGGGCTACTAAGAGCTAACTCGAATATAATTTTTAAAAGCATCTTCCTGCATATGATTTCATGACTGCTGTGATGAAACTTGCCTGGTTCAAGTCTACGTCAGCATAAATAAGGACTTTACATGCTGAAATGTTTTCCAACCAAAAAAGATGAAATACAGAACAGCATGTTTGTGTGGTAGTGTGGGTAGGTTTGTGAAGGTACAGGTCAAACATGAGAGCAGCCACGATTGCAACCATCTATTGGTAATTATGTTCTGCCAACTAGTTTGTAAATGAAGCAGAGACAGATTTGTATTCAGTTTCTTGTCTCATGTGGGGGAAGATGAGTTACTGCACAAAGGTGTTTTATACTTCCATTAGAGCAAAACAACTTTGTGAAATAATTGAGACAAAGTAAATAAGGAGGTTGTTTCCTGAAAGATGAATTAAGTGAAGAAAAACGATGAATCAGCAGCAAGGCCAAGAGATGCAGTTGTTCTAATGCAGTGATATGGTTGCTTTAAAACACAGTCCTTGCTTCTTCATAAACCTGCTTCACTGAAGAAGAGATTATGAATTTGCCTTCAATTTTGTATATCTAGTGTTTGAAGTTATATTTTCAGATTCCCATATTCTAGCAATGTTGGTACATTTATGGAAAATCCCTAACTCCCATATTTGTAGCTAGCACCTAAGTGACTTTATGTCCACACTTAACAAAAAAAATGGCCTGTTATCCATCCACAGCAAGAAATTCTCCTTCGGACTTGCCTCCAAGCTCCTTACCTGATTTCCTCCCATTCTGTGGCACGGACCAAGCTCAACAAAACCACCATTGGTGTGCCCCATGCTATCAATGCAGTAAGAGGTTTCAAAGCCTCTAATCTGGAAAAGAGGTTTAGCACTCTAAGTTAGTCTCAAAGAAAAAATAAGTGCAAATGAGTTCAGAGAATTCTCACATCTTTCAAACCAGAGACAGCTCTCTGCCAGAGAGATATGAGACAAACCTGCACATGAAACTTAAATACTGATGTTAACTGTTCTGGGAGATGGAGCTTCATGCTGCCCATGCTAATTTGTGGGCTCTTACATGAGTTAAGAGTATACTGATTGAAGACAGAGTTGCAAAGCTCAGTTCCAAATTAATGACACAGAAATGCAGGACTTTCAAGTATTTTAATTTCCTATCAAAGCATGTTCAGTCTCCCAGGTCTTCATAAATAAAGCAGGAGCTCAGCTAAGTTGCTCTTATCTTGTAGATAAGAGAAACGTGGTGTGGAGAAGTTACACACAGCCATTGTTAATTGCAGCCAGGCACAGCCCACCGACCTAGCTGCTCAGAAGTACCTTCTGCAGCAGCACTTATGGGGGGAAAAAAGGAGATAAAATAGATGAGGGGCAGGCACAGGCATAAGGATGAAGAACAAAAGTCCTGTCAGAAAGCATGCCTCAACTGCTGATTATTCCATCCCCTTCTCAGAAGGGCCAGCAAGAAGCTTTACAAAGACTTCATGACACAAATAACATTATTTCCAGACAGATTTTCTTTGCCAGAGCCTCTCTCTTCTTCGTGATGGTAAAGAAAGTCTGGAGGACTAAGTTTAGCCTTGACTTCCAGAGAGAGTGTTAGGGAAGATGAACCCCACACTTTCATTCCCGACGGTTTGTAAATGCAGTTAGTGTGGTGTTACAAATAGGTGGGGGAAAAATTTCTCAGATGTAGGAGAACTAGCAGCCACTAAAGAAGAGTTGAAGAAAACTTCAGAGATGTCTCTGAACTTCAGACTTTCCTGTTGCTTCACCAGAGCTGCTTGCTTTTATCAGGGAAGATTTCCTGCAAGGTGGCCATTATTATTTTATTCTCTTCAGATACTTCCACCTCAGTGAATAGTAATATTTAACGTGCCTTCCTAACCCTTTATGTGGATTCAAAAGGAGGGCTAATGTAGTAAAT
Source organism: Syrrhaptes paradoxus (assembly GCA_013400615.1). Lineage (NCBI taxonomy): Eukaryota > Metazoa > Chordata > Aves > Pterocliformes > Pteroclidae > Syrrhaptes > Syrrhaptes paradoxus. The sequence continues at coordinate 155,213 of VZTO01028187.1, forward strand.
GAAGCTTTGTGCTAGCTTTAAATAAGAAATAAAGGTGGCATCGTTCACCTGGTCCCTCAGATACAAGACTATTTGTACCCCCTTCCACCATGCACATGGTCTATATCACTAATTCCTCAGAGAAATCAGAGATTACACTTTCTTGGCCACAGGAGACAGCATAGATCTGTACTTTCTAATGCTCTTTTGAAGTCACAAAAACGGGTCCGTCATATCTTGGGAAAGAAGGTTGTTAAATTTGGTGGGACACAGGTCCTCTTCTGCTAGTGAGATGATTTTCTGATTTTGTCTCCACAATCTGCAAAAGTGAAATTAATAGGAGAGACAGGGCAAGGCTGGAACCAACTGAAAAGGGGAAAAAAAAAAAATTAAAGCAGGCAGGAGACCTGCAGTAACTGCTCCTCAAGGTGCAGGCTCAATGCCAGAACTAAACAGGCTGGGTTCAGTGCGGTGTCCTGCACTAGCCTGGCAACATGCTGTTCCTCTCTGTCAGCCATGCAAAAATGCAGAATTTGTAACCACATTCTTAATTTAACAAAGTCATACTCCTAATACAGTAATGTAGAAAATTACTGGTAAGGAACAATATCAAATTATTAGATGCAGATAAGGGATTCACTGAGGCTGTAACTGTAACATCCCAGGCTAGAAACCGTAGGCAGCATGTACTCTACTTGGATTTAATGATCTATTCTCTACGTCTTCACAGAAATAGATTTTCACCTATTAATCTTCACCAATACTAGTACACATGTGGCATTCACATTTTTTTTTCTAAAAAAACCTGAATTCCAATTATGGAAAAAAGGGCTTTAGACATAACCGGAGACAGAGCTAGACACAAAATAATCCTTCAATGAACTATGGAGCTAATTAAAAAAATCCCACCTTTAAAAGTATATAATAATTTTTTACAGGGTTGTATCTCTATAGCTCTCTGGCTAGTTCATATATCTTAGAATATCAGTAATCAAGAAGCCTGCTCTTAGATTGGTGTGAAGTAACTATCACTTCCTTTTACATTCCCAATTTTAAAAAAAGCAGCTCCTAAAATAAATACAGGTTATATGCTGCACTTACCTCTCCCCAGTCCACATTTTTAGGTGGTAAGGGATAATATGAAGTTATATCATATGCTATTTCTTCCATAAACCACTTAAAACTTTTGCAGTTGTGATCTTCACGGAATTTTTTCAGCTCAGATACATCTCCGTAGGGTAGCGCTTTTGTCTCTGGCCGACTGGCATAAAAGTAATCTTTGTATTCATCCCACCACACTTCGACAACTCTGACGTAGTTCTGAGAAGAACAAGGACACTGCCGCTATCTCAAAGCACACACAGTCAGACACAACTGCATGTTAACTTCAGGAATTTAAGGATTTCTCCTCTTAAAAAGTGACAGCATGAAATTGTTGCACTAATAATTTGTTACCTTCAGCAGATTATACAAGACACATGCATATCATTTTCAAATGAGAGTTTAGGAGCGAAGCCAAAAAAATAAACTGGTTTGCTTAAGTTCGAAGTCCTTTTCTAAGTTTAGAGAATGTTTATTTGAAAATAAGGACTCTTCACTTCTGGGTGCAATAAAGTGTTGCAATCATTTGCTGTGTACCAGAAGTGCAATTTACAGTTTGTATTTACCTACTACAGCTTTAATAGAGAGAATTCTATGCATTAGTCCACTAAGGGTGAAAAAACTAAGTCTTGAATGGGTCAGCTATGACACCCCAAGGAGATTTTATCTTCTTAAGTAAAGTAGTTAATTGCTGCTTAGAGAAGGGGAAAAAATGGATAGCTTTCCTGGTGAACAAGCCTCTCCTTCACATCCTTCTTCTCAGTCTCTTTGATGGCTCTTATCTCTATAGAACCTGTACATGTTTTAGATGTACACCTCACTTTTGTACAATTCTTCTAGTGTTAATGACCTCATGTTAAAACTGTCTTAATAGACCTGGCTAAAGGCACAAACTATAGTGAGTTTTACTTTAATCCACATTCAGCATAAACGGAACAAAGCTGTAAAAAAAGCACATTTACTTTGGGGATAGGAGGGCACTCAAAAGAGGAGGAAGCTATTCCTGCATTCTGCCTTGAACAGAGAAACAACTTAGTATTTAAGAACACTCAGCAGTGTTTTGTGGTATTCAGTAAGCAGACAAGCAGACTCATGTACGGTGGTTATACAGGCAGACCATATTTTTGATCAGCTTTTCAGAAGAGTGAAAAGGTTTTCATAATTTCAGACAAGGCAAACAAATGTCTTGCCTGCACTGAGTAATGGAGGTATCATTTGCTATCCCGTCTCCCATTGCTGTCTTTACTCCCAGCTAGGCCCATTTCCCCCTACCCTTGCTTGTACTGGTCCTAATGCTTGTTTGGTTCGATCAAAATGTTAAACAAATTCACATTACTAATACAGTGCTTTTTCTTTTTTTTTGGTATCAGTTTAGTTTCTACCATTAGGTGAGGCTGGGACATTCCTTTTTCAACAGAACCAACTGCTAACTTGGCTCAAGCCATACTCTGTAACCCTATCAGTAGTCATTGTCACAGGTAACATCTAGGAAGATGGCTCTGGGATTGGAATTTCCAAAGAACTGGACCTTTGGGAACAGGATTTACTAATTCCAAAACACCGCACAAGAGGAAGCTTAAACCAGGCAATGAGAAACCTTAATAGGAGAGGCATCTCTCTTCCTGCTGGTACGTGGAAGACTATATGAAACACTTTTTCTTGATTCAAATTATCTCTTCAGATACAGATAGCTGGTTCACTCTTTTCTTGAAGTGATGTCTACTTTTAATATCAAGGCTTGAGCAATGCTTCTGAATCTACAAGGTGCCTGAGGAGTTACCAACCTTTATGATGAAGGGCAGAGCATGCCATTTCCCCAGGTGCCATTCACCGCTTCTTAATTAACAAATGAAGCCACAAAGGTCTGAGAGATGACAGATTACAGCATTTGCTAACTCAGCCTAGGATCACACCCTGTGAAGCTAAAGGGGGATTTCAAACCTACGACTGTAATCTTGAGGAGTGTGCTGTATTTACTAGAATTGTTTGTACTTCAGTTGGGCACAGCACAGCAAAGGCTTAGGATGCTGAGAGTCATTAATAGGAAATTTGATTTGTATGTTCCAGGAATTTCTACTCTTAATAAGTGGGATTGGCACAAAGACCTCTCTCCTGTGGGGATGATCATCTTAGCTTTAGACGCTAAATAGCTTTGGATGAAGTGCTCTGTAAATTCACACTGATAATTTAAATAGACTTATCTAAAACTGTTGTTATCTAAAATCAAAACCACCTTCAATGTTGCAAAACAGTACCTTTAATGTAGGAGAAGACCCAACGTACACAGGGGGTGGATTTCCTTGCCAACCCTGGAGACGATAGATGTGTCCAACACGAGAACAGGGAACAAACAACAGTTTTCCCCCACACTGCCAGATCTGCAAGTTAAAGCAAAGGTGATGATATAAATAAATATGCACAGGAATTTAAGACAGACAGATAATAAATTGTGGAAGAAATGTCAACTGCTTTTCTTACAATACCAACTGTGTGATATATTTAAATATTTTTGATTCAGATGTAAGCATAAACACAATAGGTCTCTGAAATTAAAGTACATCTTCAACTCAGCCATGAAATTACTCAATTAAATTACTTTTAAAAAAAGCTTTTAAAGAAGTTTGCCATCTCATTCCATTGCTATTTTAAAACAAAAGGAACAAATGAGTTCACAAAATCTGGAACTGGGTAATTTTTATTATGAGAAAATTAATAATATTTTTATTTTATCAAAGCAATTCACATACCATCACTAAGATGGGTTTTTGTTAAATGCTCATCACATTTAATTTTTCTTAATAAAGACTAGTAGGAGATAAGGATGTCTTTGGTAACCCATTGTTCCAAGGGGAACAACTATAGTAGCTGAAAATAAAAAATGGGTAAAATATATTACCATTCTGAAATTCCCTCCCTTCCACACATCCTTGGATAATCCATTTCTGGGGAAAATAAAATACCTAAGCCTGAATTTAGTTGCTCATCATTTTGATAAGTTTGAAATGTAGTATCAAATCCAAATTTAAGCCAGCTTTCAGAATGTTCCAAATTAGTCTGAATTACAGATTAAAAATATGACTTACCAGTATTAGGAAAGAATAGTTTACCTCCTTCATTGCATCATCATATTAATTTTCTTAATTTTGATCAAAAATCCCCTCAGATATGCAAAACCATTATGTTTGCTGTCTAAGAGTCAGCATGGAAGACTGGTAAGTATTACTTAGTTCTTCTGAAGATTGGTTGTGATCTACATGAGACCAATTTGGAGGTGTCTACATAATCAGCACTTCAGTTACAAAACTACTGCCTGTAATTTCAATCACTATTTAGCTCTAAGCATGACGGAGAACTAGAAGGATAAAGACTCTGTATATGCGTAACATCCTCAGTAACTACCTTTTGCATATGGATTTAGAGCTGAGCAAGTGCACTCAGAGCTTTCCTCAAAATCATGAGGAGCAAGAATAGCTAGGGGTGTTCTGAATGTACTTTTAGTAAAATTCAGCTATGACTTCACAGATTGCTGCTGAGGATATTAGATGTCTCCACTTTTGTTTGTTAATTGGGACAGATTCCTGCTGTCTGCCACTTGTGTCATTATGAATACTGAAGAGAGGAGAAGGTAATGATTACCATCTTGTGTTTCCTGCTAACTGAAGAGCACGCATATGCCTAGGAGTGAAAATAAAATATTCTGCAGTGCTTATGAATTATGCAGTTAGCATTTCAATTTTGAAGATTTCTCTTGTAAAGAAGTCCTTGAAATTTTGTAATGTATATGAGATCATTTTTCACCTGTAAACAAGGTAGGGAGGAGGAGACCAGGGCAGATTACTTTCTGTTGCATCGTTATATAGTTTACAAGCATCTATGCATAAACTGAGTGCTACTTGTCCTCTATAATCACTTTCATTAGAAACAACATTTTTCTTCATACTTGCCATGAGAAACACTCAGTTCCCCTCCATCAAATTTGACAGTCTGGTTTCAAATTAAGATATTGAGGGGTTTGTGTGACCCCAAACCATTAACAAAGTCTAGATTACTCAGCATTCGGGTCTTAGCCCTAGGCTACCTCTAAACACTTGTGCCCCAAAGCTCACAAGGAAACACTGAGGACACACGTCTCTGCTACATCTCCTCACAACAAAACCTATTGGGCTTCATGAGACAGAGGTGCTGCAAACCAGAGGTAGGTCTGTCTGCACTCTGAACAGAAGTATTTACAGAAAATATATACTAAACTGCATTTATTTTTCAATTTTCGGTGTTACCTTGTAAGAAATTTCAAAATTTTCACCACCCCAAATTTGAAGACCTGGATCATAGAGACCCAGTTCAAAGAAGAAATCACGTTCAATGGCAAACAATCCACCAGCCATTGCAGGGGACCTGGAAGAGGAAGACAGTGTAACTCCTTCTGCCAAAAGGCTATGATAACACTTGGAGAAAACATTAATTGAGGAAGCAGTTCACTGTTAACATATAATAAAGATTAGATAAATGGCAATACACTGAAAAGTCATAAAGCTTTGTCATAATCTTCCAGCAATTTTCTGAAATGACATCTGTATAATTTCTAGTGAAGTCCCAAATTTTATTGTGTGTTTTTTTTTTTTTTAAATTATACAAAATTTTGTTTGGAGTTATCCATTCAGCCAGCCAGCATACTTCTATTAAAATAAAAAAAGTAATAATCAGTGTGGCAAGACATTTCTCTCTTCAAAGTCATTCAAGTTTCTGAGATAACAGGTAAGAATGTATAGCAGAATTAAAGCTTATGATCTGAGGAGCAGCCACATTGAAACTTACTGTCTGTTACACAAGCAAACACAGATTTTTCAGCTAAATTACACCTATCTTCTCCCTCTGGCTCTTTTTCTACCACTGCCATGTGAGACACTTTTCATTATCCCCAGTGAAACTTTTAAAAGGGCCTGGATCAAGTTGTACAAGGTTTCCATTTTGGTTTAGGTTTGTTTATTTTTTATTTTTTTATTTTTTGTAATGGCTTTGTAAATCCCTCCATGTATGCCAGGGTTCAATTATTAAGTTTAAATGTGTCATGAAGACATTGTGGTTTGGATTAGAGCATTTTTGCAGAATGGCTCTAACTAAAATTCTTTGGCTGCTTGCTCACACTGAAATAGAAAGTAGGATATGTTAAGCCATTTCCAGTGCACATACCAAGCATTTTTCACCTGAGGATCAATAAATATATAAAAACTCAAATGGATAAAAGTTGGAGTCCCCACTCAGTTAGCAATTTTTAAAAAAAGCTGGTAAGGAAAAAGTGGATTCTTTCTAACTTTAGCTGATCTGCAGCACTGAAAGGAGAAGGATCCAAGCATCCAGATCACTCTGATGAGCCAAGTAAAACACAAGTGAAATATTCCTTCATGACAAAAGTATTGAGAGACAGGTCATTTCTAGCACTATTCAGTCTCTAACAAAATGAAGATTTTTAACTCAGTGGTGCTTCTTTTGACAGCAATGATTACGTATTTCCCTTCAATGACTGGAGGAGACCTGCTCAGGAAAAAGTAACCCATAGGGTTAGCTTATACCTTGTCTGCATAGCAGGGACAGAGCAACAAAAACAAAACAGCTGCTGGGTCAATCAGCTGTGTTAAGTATAATGGTTATCAGTTCAGCAGCTCTCCAAATCACCAGATCAGATGCTGAGTTACTCCTAAATGTCCCCTTCTACTTGCCTGCCTACTGTTTTTTCTTCCAATACTGCCGTTGCCTGGCAGGGGTTTGAAGGGCAGGCCGCTGGCGTGCACGGCGGGGAGAAGCGCGCTGCGCGGCACAGCCCCACGGGTTTCCCGCGTGCTTGCTTTTCCTCAGCACCACAAGGACTTGGCAACCGTAGAGGCCTCAGATGCTGAAATTTCAGTTTTGGCCTCCAACGTGCTGTCAAGTGTGTTAAAGAACACAGTAAAATCCGCATAAGCTCAGTAGTTTATTTTATAGGATATGAAGAGGTAAGCATATTTCTGAAAGAAGGATTCAGTCCTGAGGCAATTCTCACATTACAAAAAGTTTGCTTCTGTGCTTTAGGCTGTTGTGGCATTTTGGTTTGGTTTGTTTTCTCTTTAAGCTGGGCAGTCCTGGCTATGGTTTCAGCAAGACTTTTACTTGGTCTTAATTGCCTTGGTATTGCTGCAACAAAACGCATACAACCAAGACATAAACAGACCCAGAGAATGTATCTTTTTAGAAGAACTATTGTAACTCTGAAAGTATTATTAAAAATAGAGGTCATCTTTTAAACCATTCTGAGAACACATGTTCTATGTTTCTGGGAGCAGTTTAAAGGATTTTAAGACCTGTTTGGATGGTAAACACAGAACACAACAGCGATGTCTGAAATAGTTTATCCCCCTCTAAGTGAATATTTAAGTTCCAATGTGGACAGCCTTGTCAGAAAATGGTATTATTTATACTGTATACAAACCAGATCAAAGCTTCATAACTTCCTTGCATGTGTTGCCATTTTAGCAGAGAACAATCATGGGTGAAGATAGGGAATTACCAACATCAGTTCTTACAATGTTTAAATCATATATGCAAGGGATAGAAGACATTAGATTCTGAAGATGTGAGGATTGCTTTCAAATGTAGTAACAACATTAGTAAAGTGTGAAGGGGAAAGTAATATAAAACAGCAGAACCACAGTCTCCCACTCTTGAAAAGTCATCCAGAAGCTCTAGTTTCTAAGCTAGGGCTTCTAGCCAGTTTCTGTTTGCTGGGTAGAAAACATACCCCTGTAAAAATGTAAGAAAAAAGCGGAACTTCTCCGAAAGTTATTGGAGCTTTTCCAGAAAGTAAGGTGGTGGTATTTTCTTTTTTGTTTTTATGTTATGCGTACTAAATTAAAATCCTCAAACATACTGAGACCTTAGAAAAGATCTAGCCAACATTCTTAAATAGTATACTTCTTTGTCAGATGTGATCTATTATGAAGCAAGTGGGAGAAATATGACAAAAGGGACTTTTTTGATGCACGTGCATAATCCACGAGCTGTATGCATGCGTCAAGCCATGAGAGCAGGCTCCAGATTTTATGCATTACCAGTTATTACAAATACTCACAGCATGCTCATTATTTCAAATCAAATGGTTAAGTAAGCACTGTTGTTTCCAACACTATTTTTTAAAAAATAACATAGCTAAATAAAGTTTTCCCTGGAAACAAAGTCGATACAATACTTTATTTCACCAAACAAAACTCTGTCATTCTAAAGTGCAGCCTATTAACCACATAAGAGCAGGAATGGAGAAGCAGCACAAGTTAGCAAAGGTATTTTGAGCAAATAGTTGCGACAAACAGGTCTGATTAAACAAAGCAGCTGGTATGGTTAGAAATATGAAGATTTTCAGACTATAAATACATGCAAGTTTTAGTGGTTGAATATAGACTTCAGAAAAAAAGAAACGGGTAAGTGATTTAGTGATTACCGATACGGTTCAGTTTTTGTCTTTCTGCTTTCCTTCTCTCGCTTGGTCAAAGGAACCCTCTTCCATAGCATACTCCAATCCCACGCTCCTCTAGCAAACCCATCTTCGTCACCACCCCCTTGCATCAAAATCTTATAAGTGTTGCCATCTATGACATCTATAAGTGGCACAGTGCATGTGGTTCTGCAGGGTGGCGGATGGTGGCAGGGAAGATGCGATTATGTGCAAGGACCCATGTGGTACACGTGCACCGACCGGAGTTCATGGGAAAACAGGGTGGGGGAGGAAAAACGAAAGGATTTAGACAATTATTCATTATGATTCACAGTATGTAAACATCTCTCTTTACCGATAAGGCTCAGTTTTATGTTTTCGTTTGGACTTTTCCTTGTGGCTTAATGGAATTCGTTTCCACAGCAAACTCCAGTCCCAGGCCCCTCTGGCAAAACCATCTTCATCCCCACCTTGTTGTGGCTCAATGGAATAATCATTCCCATCTATGTAATCTATTAGAGGTACAGTACATGTAGTTCTGAAACATTTATAGAAGGGAAAGAAAGAACAAAATAGAATTTCAGAAGAGTAATCTGTCTAATCTGAAATTTACACCATCAATTATTAAGTTTGTAGAGCAGTTTACATGAAAAGTCACTTGTAAATATATTAAGAAAAAACAAAGCCTCACTAGAAGAAAAAAAGAGATAGTCCTTTATGTTGTTTTAAGGGGTTCTGAAAGGAGAAAAGTTGGGTCTGAAATGCTATATCAGTTAATTTACCAATACTTTTTCCTTTATGTGTACTTCTTGACATTCGTCTTCTACTAAGGCACTGCTGGAGGCAACCGAGGAGACCTTAGAGGGCTAGGGTTCCCACAGTATTATTATTTCCCATAATTTCTACTCATATAAGATCTTAGCTGTCAACAAGTATGATAAAAATCTTAGCTTTTACCAACGTAAACATGGATTTTCACTGTTCTGTCCTATTCAACTGCACTGCAAATCCAGCCTCTCAAGATAAAAAAAATGTTACTGGTGGTCTCTTAGTAACAGTCTTCAGTAGAATTTTTCCTTTTTGATTTTGCAATATGCTTCTCATTGTGATCTATCACATAGAACATTCACCAAGGAAAAGATATTATCTTGTTATTCTCCTCAAATTTTCCAACTGGGTTTCCTGGTGACAAAACTTGGAGCACTTCTATCTTTTTACGTCAAATCCTCTGAGACAGAAAAATAAGTGGGGGGCAAAAGAAACGCTAGTGCTGTGCTCTACTTTGAGGCAGAAGCAGCAGCACACTGTACCCAGGCGACCAGGGCTTGGAAGAGGGCTGCCGAGTGCTGCTCTCCAGCACTGAGCGCCTCGGCACCCCTGGTCCTCCCTCTGTGGACAATGCTGGAGGATGCCTCTAAAGCTGCCTGTTCTCCCCTGCCTTTCTTGTGTAAAAGAGTAGCACACACTCGATGGAAGCACATGAACATTTCCATCTTCTACCTAGTATCCTGGCCCAAATAGAGAACTTAAGCTGAGTTATGCATTTTACAAGACACAAAAAAACCTCTTCAAAAAAGTTCTGGTAGTATGACAGATTAACAAATAGTTTTTAGGATTAAGCAGTTATTTTACAGGATTAAAGAGTTTAACCAAGCACATAGTTCCCTAAACACGCATACCCCCCGAGCGCACAAGCTAAGAGTGCGGCAGCATACAGCAACAACGGCATTACAACAGATGGAAGAAATGAAGCCTGTGGGGGATCTCCCTCCTCTGTTACCTCTCGCAGATCTCAGGCACACAGCAGTGGCATATTCACCACTGACTCCTAGAAAGCCCCTGGGCTCATGGCAGAGACAGGCTAAAGCCCTGGCCTTGGTTTGCTAGTGGCAACACTCCAAAATGCTTCAGAGGAAACAAGTAACACCATATTGCAAGACCAAATACTAGAACGTTACAAAACTCTTGAGATCACAGGGGCTTTAAATCCCTGTCAAATCAAAACACTTTCTGATACTTTTTCTCTACCAAAAATCAAGTTTCTGTTTAATCAGGCTGCTTATTCAGCTAGAACAGAACACTTTTATAATAGTGCCTCAGATTGATGCAAAAGACAAGACCTGTCTTATATTTAATCTATACTAAGCAAAATATTCAGTATGCCTATAAAAATGAACTGTCTTGAGATTTGTCTGTTTTCCTTCCTCCTTACATAGCTTTTATACTGAGAGATAATAAAATCTTCAGAGAGGAAATATTTATATAATTTGGTATAGATATATGTTAATATAGATATAAAACATATTGACTATAGCTTGGAAAGTGAAGATTGTTACTGTGACTTTTTCTTCCTAAGAGGCCAGACACTGGAAATAACAGGAGAACATTACCTGTCCTTAGATATAGGAGCTATAAGTGGTGCATACCAATTAATTCCCACCTCACAATGGGCATCAAGGTAAACTAAAACCTTCAAAAGAAAAAAAAATAAGTAATTTATATTTCTATATATGAGGTCACGATGATTTAATTAAGCTTATTTACATTGAAATACTTTCATATCATTAACAAAAAAATGAAGCTTAAATGAGTAAAATTAATCTCTTTTTAAAACGTTATTGATAATAGAGTACTACATTTCTACACATCTATCTGAACATAGAACCACCACCACCTGTCCCCCCAAAAAATAAACAAAAGAAAGACTTGTGTGTGAACTGGTTCCTACCTGTCCAAGTTTGGCCTTCTGGGCTCCAATGCTCCTAGCTTGGATTAAACCTTCTCTCCTCTCATTTCGAAATACCTTTACAAGGCCATTCCACTGCTTAATATACTCATCCAGCCTCTCTTTTAAGTGTGCTATCAAATAACAAGAAAAATTTATTTTGGTGAGGTTTAATAATAAACAGCTTTGTACTCTTAATACAACCCAAATCCACCTCTACTTAAAAGTATCTACAGATATTTAGGACTACAAGAATCTCTAATTCAACTGCTTGCACTACTGCTCACAAACACTAAATGGGAAGAGATAAAGACTTGGAGCTCTCTGACTTCATGGCACAGGTTTATCTCTGAAGAAAAAGCAGCTCTACTGGTTTACCACACAACAGGGCAGCTGGGAGGACAATTTCCAGTCACTCCAACACAACACACAGTCACTTTCAAGTCTTTGCCTGTATTTCTACCAGGCAGACGAACAGAGGAGTTTCTACAGTTCAGCATATAGTCTTTCCTCATCAGACAATATCACGTGGACAACCGAAGGCATGACTTTTCAGTTAAACTTTTCACTCACTTTTTGCCTCACAATTTTTTGTGTCGGTCTTTTAAATCTGGAAACTTGAGGCAGAAACTCACCATACTCAAACTATTCTCCTCCCTCATCTAGACCTGTCCCCTCTAGGGCCTGAGGTGGTCTTAACACTAGTCTTCTAATGACATCAATAAGAATAACTGGAGGGCCAGAATTGCAGTGACCGAGCTGTGGTGTATCATACTGATGAGCGCATGAAGAAAAGAGACAGGAAACCTTTAGCCAAAGGGACTTAGTCAGCAAATGGACAAGTAACCGCATAAGAATTGAGATGGGCTATGCTTAAATGGCTACAGATTTGTATCTGCACATTGCTCTTTGCCAAACTAATCTGGAAACCACATTGCTACCACAAAATTTGAAAAAACGGCCCTAGTGGTGCATAAGTTTTGCACAGATGATTCTGCTGAGAAAACTGATGAAGGCAGAAGGGCTGGCAGTCAGGTGCTTGTCATTTGAGGCTGCACTGATTTAACTACCGGTACTAATTTAAAATCCGTTTTTGTAATAAAAGGCTCGAAAGACTGAGGTTTCTTCAGTTGGGAACGAAAATAAGCCACCTAAGCTACAGCTGAGGCATCCCTGCACTGGTCTGCAGCAGCTCTGAGGGGCAGGAAGATGCCATGTCTGTGCTGATCTAACAGGAAAGGGGACATGCAGAGGTGGAAGGAGAAGGATGTCCCTTTCCGCAGCAACAAGCCATCAGGTTGCTTCGGCAGCAACATCTTCCACACCCGGAATGAAAATGACTGAAGCCTGGAGCTTGCTGCAACTTATGTTTTATATTCTTCCCAACAGTATATAAAAAAAATTCTATTTCAAACAAAAGCTACATATAAATAATTGAAATGGTGCTTTTTGGAAGTGAAGTTTCCAAACTTTAGAATTCTGCAATTCTACCAAAAAGCAACCTTCTGAAATGACTCTCTTTTAATACTCTTATTATCCCTCCTCTTCACCTTTATAAAAGAATACGTTTTCTCAACTACAAGTTTTATGTATCCTCTTCTCCCTACACACATTTACAATTTCTTTTATAAGTCCTTGTGCACTAGGAAAGCTTCAAGGATATATAAATATCAAACTAGAGAAAGAACAATTTTATCATGTATGCTGTATAGAATAACATGCCATGTAATACATATAGAATATATATGATAGCTGTGACATAAATTTTTATAGGATAAAATCAACAGAGTTATGAGGTCATACTGAAGCAGTACTAAGAGAATCTTTATACCACACCATTATTTATTCTACAAATTCCAAGTACATGTTACAGAAGGACTGTCAGGAATGTTTTAAAGATTTAAAACCTAAAGTTATTTCCAGCTTTCCTGCCTCTGAGGCCAAATGTTTTAGTTATCAAATGTTCAACTATATAAGGCTCACAGGGAGCTGTAAAAACCTGTCACATTGATTATGTAAAGCTTTTCTACAGTACAAGTCTCAGGACTTTGCAGTCCATTATCTGAAACCACGCCAGGGTTAGCAGTAAGTGCTATTTCCCACAGGAAAAATGAATTTTCCCTCCTTCCCATACTACAAAGCCTGCATGACATAATGTATAAAATCCTGATACTTTTACACCTAGAAATACTAGTTGGCCAGTGTTAAATTCTGTTCACCTAGAATGTGTATGTATGGTATCTGTCAGCAGCCTTGCAGTGTTCCATTTTTTGTTGAAAAATGTACATTTTACCCTTCAAAAGATTATAACCGCTAATGTTGTCTTCCCTTGTTTGGGTTCTCTCATGCCTCAGTGCATGATTAAAGTATGAATCAATGTTTTTTAAAAACATATCCTTTTTACAAAAGATCTTAGGCATTGCAGATTACAAGGAGCAGAGGAGGAGGAGAGGAGGTTTTTTTCTCTCGACTCATGGATCTCAGTCTGAGAACTAGAAAAAACAGTATCACAAGTCCTCCCTAAAGCAGCCTCCTCTAAATCCCCTGTACTGTAATACTACTAACATGGGGCTCTGGGCTCTAACACAAGCACTGATTAACGCTCCAGTTTCCCCACTGCAAGCACCATTAAACAAGTTAATAAAGACACTGTTACCTCTCTATACTCTTTACTTCCCCTCCTTTGGTTATCTTATGGGATGCTCCATCAGTGGGAAATACAGACAGCAATAAAGAAAAAATTAAGTAAATGCAAAAGGTAGACAAAGCCTTTAAATGCTACTAGGAACACGGGTATTTACCTCACAGGCACTCTTTACAGGTGCACAGGCTACAAAAATGAGCTGCAGTAGCCGAGATATTAACCTCTACACTTCAGAAGGAAATAAAGCTGATACACAAGTACCTAACAGGTAGTTGTTGAAGACCTGTATATGCAACTGTAATTGTAGGGAGTTTCAGAAAATCCAGTGTTACAAATTCTCATTGCCCTTCCAGAACAGCTGTATCCTCCACACAGCTAGCCCTCACAGGAAAATAAACTGTTTCTATCAAGAAACAAGAAAAACTGGGGGAAAAAGCCCCACATGCATGGCCACACTGACACTGCAATAGAATCTGCTGCAACACTTCTTGGACTCTAATGTGCATTAACACAGAGGTCTCAATTGAAAATACAAGAACCAGCATAATCCAGTTAGCTTGGCATCCTAACACATATAAGCCTCTATGCAGCTGTAACTCTTTTCTGATGAAAGAGGATTTCTTGTGAAGGAGGACAGCAGGACTGGCTCTTTATGAACCACGATTTAGAAGAGTTTGCAACCGCTACAGTCCATTTTAATATCATACCACTTGAGAAGGTGGTGGCTAAGAAATAAGGACAGCCACACTGAGCATAAGCAAACACCTACCCAGTCCAGCATCTGTGTCCCTCAACACTCGTTTCAAAGAGTGTAAGATGCTCTTTGCTGGGTGGAAAGGCAGATATGAACTGTGCAGTCTGAAAGCAGGTAGGGAAGGAGAAAATCCTGTATCTGTGCTGTCAGCACTGCTTTTCTTCTGGCTGGAAGAGCAAAAAGCCACCAGTAGCTCTGGTACAATTAAGAGTGTTTGTGTTTGGCAGCTCTCCTAACGACTGGAGATCTCTTCAGGCAGCCGGCTTGGCACACTCCACACCCTGTACTAGTTCATGCTTCTCTCTGGGGAGAAAGGGGTGGAGCAAGATCCTACTGTCTCAGCCATTTTTCATCTAGAACACAATTTGAATTATTAAAATTAAGTTAATTATGTTTACCAAGTAATAGCCTAAAGCACTTTGAAGAATTATTATAGTGAAACAGAACAGTTGCAGCAAGGTGTTCAGAGACATTCTAGTCCATGCTTGTTTTCCAGTCACTGATACACAAGAAAATTGCATCTTGAGCGTGCTTTACTGAATTTTCTGATTCAAGAAAGTTATTTGGGAAAATGAAGTGTGGGAAATATAGAGAAAAGTGTCTGCTGTGTGTTAGGTCCAGGCTAGCTGTATCTACTAACCATTCATACATGAGAAGAGAGCTAAGTAAAGTTCTGTACTTCAAAACAAAATTATTGAAAAATACTTTCTTAATTTAACAATAGTCATGTACTGTAGAACTGTAGTACCAGTTATTACGCTGGACAAACTCATTCAGTGAATGACATATATGTAGCACACAGTCACCTATGACTCATGTGAAACTCAGGTACTGAGACCAATCATTAGTAAAAAAATATGGTAGCTCTTCTAGAGACCATCAGTGTCATAGTTATTTCATGCTACTAACTCAGTCCTTGAATAGCTCTGAAGAAAAGCTGTGATTCCATCTGAAAATGAAAGACACAGCATGTCTGAATTATTAAAATTATATCCCTTAGCAGAGGAAGTATTTTTGTTTTATAGTGTGTATGTATATCTAAGCCAAATTCTCAAAAGCTAGACTAAGTTAGTTTAGTTTCTAGACTAAACCAGATGTAGTCAAGTTTACAATACAGGTAAATATTCCTCTCCTGTAAAAACAGGCAGAAAACGATACCTACCTACCTACAACTACAATGAAAAAATTTACATACAATAATTATTTTTAATAGTGATTTACTCAAAAAAGGCAACCCTAACTATGTGATGAGTTTGGTTTTAAAATTTATAGTGGGTATACCTGCAGAAAACAAATCCTCCTATGAGGCTGGAACTGGGAGAAGCCCAGATGACTTGATAAAAGGGAGAGTCTCAGAACAGTCATTTGCTTTCCATGCCACTACCCAATTCAGCTATTATAAAAACAAAGAGGAGGGTAAAGAGAATGAATCCTATGCTGCTGACCAGTTCAAATTTGCCCAGGCTCCTAAAAGCCATCATTGCTGTTATCTAGAAGAGACTGTCATCCTGCATGCTCAAAGTTATGGTTTTATTTATGCATCTGTTCTTTTTCTTTGTCAACTTCTATTCAAGAGGATGCTGCAATAAAATCTTGCAGAACGTGCAGTTTTGAAATTTGCTTCAAGTTTTAAACCAGACTGATTTCCTCTACATAAATCATCTTATCTCTCTAGCATACCACCTTCAGGTCTTCTCCGTATTCAGCCTTGATTTGCATTAACGCTAAGATACTACCATTGAAGGAAAAGGTCAGTGTATGTTTATAAGAATCACGCCTAAGTACGTGCATCATGACTATACACTCAGAACACAATGTCTACAACAAAAGAAGAGGAAAATCTCTGGACTTCTGAAATCGTTGATATGCAGGACTCAAAGAAAGGCAGAAACTAAAACACTTAAATTCTTAAAATCTCCTCCCCCCCAATAAGACACAATAGCCACCTCAACATGATGTTCAATAAAAAAGGATGTTAAAAACTAAAAAGATAGTGAAAACAAATCAAAATAATTCAACAGCCTTAGATACATTTTTATTATAGTATTTTAAAAAAAAGGAATCCGGATTCTCATATGGAAGAAAGAAAGAAATTATTCCTAACAAGCTTAACTCAAACTCCTTCAATACTCTTAAAACTATTTGTTTTCACATGGGCTAAAAGAGGTACTAGTTATCCTCACTTTCTACTATTACAACTCCACAACTGTGGCAGAGAACCCATCTCAAATCTATATTTCAAACAGCTGAATACACATGAAGGATTGCCACCTCTGTGAAACTGATTCATCAGAAAAGAGCTTTCTCTTCACTGAAAACTGAAAGGACTGCAAAGAAGCATCTTACTTTTCTTGCAGTCAACTTGATCTATGACAGGTATTACATCAAAATAAAATTGTTTTTAAAACAAATGAAGTTTTCTTTTCTACAATTAGTGTGTTAATATTCCAAATATTCCAAACCTTTGTTGCTAAAATCATCAATCATCACAATTTCTGCCAAGTATTTCCTTGGTGTTCTCTTAATGACACTGTGGACTGTCCTCATGAGTGTGGACCATCCTTCATTATGGAAGACAATGACAACACTGGAGGTGAGAAGGTTATCATCATAATGCCAGTATTTGCATCTGTAAAAAAGATTTGATTTTATTAGTTTTCACATTATGATTTACAGAACTGCTTAACAACATCCTTGTGCAAATGAAATCTTCACTGATGGCTATGCTTCAGATTAAAAAGAAACAGATTACAAAAGGTAACACAGCTGAAGAGCATCACAGACGTACGAGGCGCAAACAGCAGCTTGCTTCCTGCCGTGAGCTATTTTTCCTTCTGAGAGAGTCAGCAGCTACATGCTTCCTCCTGTGCAGGTGGACAGCATTGCATGGACCCCACTGAGAGCCATCCCTACCACCAGCATGTTGCTGGTGTGCAGCCATGGAGGACTGTGGAAGAAAAGCCCCAAACTGTGGCTGCAAAGATGAGGGTCTTCTTCAAACCATCAGATACCACGGTTTAGGATGGACTGTGCATTTGTCTCACATACTGCATAGCACGCAATAAGACAGTGCTGTTTTTTTCTAAGCCTCTTTAGATCAGATTTACCCAGCAGGAGGACTGTCTATGAAGTGTTGGCTTTATACAGTCCACACGCAGAATCTGCATCATGAGCAAAGTTACAAACTTTGTTGTGTCAAGGCAATTAAAAGTAATTAATTTCTGCCCTTTCACAATAACATAGATTTAAACATAGTAACTAAACTTGATAGAAGTACAGCAGAAGCATGTGGAATGCTCATGTCAGCTGTTCTTCCTAAAACTATCTCCATTTGCAAAAACTTTCAGAAAAGCATAGTTGCTCTTGGAGGTTTGAAACACTGCAGTTCAGTCAAGACATGATCTTTACTGTTTATTCATGGTTAAACTTCCAGGTAGAACAAATGTAGCTAAAGAAAAAAAAAAGTCACCAAGTCCATTCAGGATTCCAGCTTGGCGTGCCATGAAAGGCATTTGTATTGACTTAAAAGATTTTGCATTTCAGTTTCACTATGGACCTGGACTCAGTCTTTTTTCCTGAGGTATTACAGATGATTTAGAAACAAGCAATATGAGTAATTCAGTCCACACTTTCCAATATTTATTAATGACATTTATCAACAACTCATTTAATTTGCAACTGCAAATTTCCCCAACTGCATCCCTAAATAAGAGTGTTCATAGTCTCCCTAATTACAACCAGTCCAGGTATTTCCTTACCAGGAAGTTTCCCTACCTGATCACTAGCCCCTTTTCTGACTATAATAAAATAATTCTTATCGCCAAACCTGGAGACATAGCACTTTTGATTTCAATAGGCAAAAGACTTCATTTTTTCATCTTTCAGCTGGTGAAGTCTCTACTAGAGAGAATGTGACTTTTCACAGAATCACAGAATGTTAGGGATTGGAAGGGACCTCGAAAGATCATCTAGTCCAATCCCCCTGCCGGAGCAGGAACACCTAGATCAGATCACACAGGAACGCATCCAGGCGGGCTTTGAATGTCTCCAGAGAAGGAGACTCCACAACCTCTCTGGGCAGCCTGTTCCAGTGCTCTGTCACCCTCACTGTAAAGAAGTTTTTTCTCATATTCAAGTGGAACCTCCTATGTTCCAGCTTGAACCCATTGCCCCTTGTCCTATCACTGGATGTCACAGAGAAGAGCCTGGCTCCATCCTCCTGACACTCACCCTTCACATATTTATAAACATTAATTAGGTCACCCCTCAGTCTCCTCTTTTCCAAGCTAAAGAGACCCAGCTCCCTCAGCCTTTCATCATAAGGGAGATGCTCCATTCCCTTCATCATCTTCGTGAACAAGACAATTACAATATATTAAGAAATCATCCTTGACAAATGGAAATTTTTGAACTTAGAGATGCACGGACTTTCATATTTACATTTCTCTATATGCAATAAAAAGCTCAAATGTACAGAAACATTCCTATGCCTGGAAACAAATTGCCTTAATCATCAGAAATCACTAAAATTAAGTTAAACATGGAAAGAACTCACATAACAGATCTATAGGTATTTAAAGAGCTTTTCTTTGGTGAAAAAGGAGGTATTTCACTTCTTGTCAGGGAACAGCATCAATATATGTTTCCCCACCAGAAAAAAAAGAAATTGTAGAAACATACTAATCATTTTGGGCCTGTGGGAAAAGAAAATTACAGAACCAAAATGGTCTATAACTAAGTCTGATCTAACGAGGCATTTATTCTCTTAGGCATGCTGTAAGCAACCTTTAAAACAGCACAATCTCCTCAAGTATGGTTTACTGACTGGAATCCTCTAGCTCAATTATTTTTATGCCTCAACTAGCCACAGCTCATCATACTTATAAACTACCAATACACAAGGGCTAGACTGACTGTTTAAAAGGCCACTGATTCTTTCCTTCCACAGACCCCTCTCAAAAGATTTCAGCCGATTAAAGATCGCAATACTTGCATTTGTAGCACAAGCATTTAAGCTCTTGACAACTCATTTATCCATTTGCAGAGATAAAATGGATATGCTACCTAGGTGCGTTAAGTCAACTGTGTAAAAGTTTCTCCAGCATGTCTTTAATAACAGATTAATAACAGAACTAATTGCTCTACACATACATTCACCTGGATTAATTTCAGTGATACAGTTATGTTAAAATGGAGGAAAACGGAATGTCATACACTCAGAATCGGCATGCCAGCTGAACGCCACTCAAGAGCTCCATGTAAAAGTTACTGGAAAATAATAGCACCTTTTGCCTCAAAGGAGAAGGCAGTATCTGATGCAGGTTGCACCGTGCCACTGACCTGCACCTTCTGAAGTTAAGCTGGGAAACTTCTTTTGCCCTCCAATTAAAAAGACAAACAGCCATGACATTTTAGTCTTCCTTCAACAAAAGAAACACTGCAAAAACCTCCAAATCTTTTGCTTGCTTATTTCGCCTTCTTCCTGTAGTGTAGGTGAGTCGGTTTTAGAAACAAAATGGCGAAGAGTGTAAGAATGAAAGACAATGAGTAACTTAATTTTAAAAAGCCAAACCTATTACAAAAGCCTGAATTGAACAACACATCTGTGAGCAATTTTTAAGCATTTTTGATCTGTATTTAATACATTTTTAAAACATAAAACCAGAGGTCTAGACAGGCTTTTTGCTACATATCCAACTTAATCTCCCCAAATCTGTCAGCCCATTTCACTTTCTAAACTTGCAAAATCATGTGTTTCTAAATGTGTAATTTGCAAGCCATAAAAGCACTACATTTATACTTCTAGTATGATCATACTTTTAGTTTTTTCCAGGGGCTTTATTTCACTTATTGGACAGTCCACAGACTGATTCATCAAACCTGGATGAAGAGACTGGAGGAACTCATACACACAATATTGTCTTTTGTCCTGCTCTGATAGAGGTTTGAAACACTGCAGTTGTTTTAGATATATGCAATTAATGCATATTTTGATCTCTGTGGCAATTTTTCCAATAAATTCAGACACTGCTCAACTATTTGAGCAAAAAAAATCAAGAGCCTCTGCTCTTGTTTCCCTTACATCCACAAGAAAGGAAGCAAGGAAGAGCCTTTCTTCAGTGGAGCAGCACTGACATCCAGTGGTTGGCAAACCAAACACCAAGTAACCATAAACACATTTTCCTTATTTGAAGCTTAATTTTACAGTACTAAATTCCCTATAAACCTTAGGCACTAGAAAAGTAAAAAGCCTGAATTTCCAGACTCATGCTTCAGTTTGGAAAGGCAGCATCAAGTAGGTGTGGGCATTCCAGCAAAAGCTGCAAGCTATTGGAAACTGGCACGGGACACAATCAGAGTACAAAAGTGTCTGTGAAAAATGATTTAAATGTGTTTCAACCACTGGGTGCTGTCCTACCCACATATGGTAGCATGGTACCCTTTCAGGCACAGCCTGCAGGCCAGCTGTGGTGATATGGTGTGAACCAAATTAGTAAACATAAACTCACAAAAAGTATTTTGAATTTTCATTGGCATAGCTGGGAGGGCAGCACATTGCAGCAGATATGCAGGAAAGAGAGGGTAGCATCCTTAAGCTAGTCTTACCTCTAGACACTTCACATCACTTTTCCTGACCCCTGCAAAGAGTTATTGCAAACGGCAAGAAGAAGCAGGCATGCACAGATCTGTGCAGGGCTGGCAACACCTTCCCCAGGCAGCACTGCAGGGAAGAGCAGCTCTGTTTGCTTCCTTTCTTCAGGGAACTCATGGGTGAAAGGAAGCTATGCTCTCAGATCAATCCCTGAATAAAAACATCCCGTTCCCAAATTAGCACTGGCACTACCAAGCAAAAACATGGCTTGACTAATCACTGGAGAGAGAAGAAACCTTCCAAAAGATACACTAGTGATCTAATGGAGAAACAGAATGAGTAATGTTTCTTCTATTAGCCTGCATACTTAAGGTGTGAGTTAGTTAACTCCCCCTCCACCCTGGGAGGGAACAGCACTGTTGGAGACAGCATCACACTAATAATGTTCCTGTCCCTTGATCACACAGTTGTGTACCAGCGTCAGCAGGAGAGGAGCCCTTTTACAGGGGACACTTCTACATGAGAAGCTGGAGATCTAGGCTGGAGTGCTCCTTGACTTGAGGAAATTTCTGCTCTTACAGCTTTGTATCCCATTCTTTAGCTTGCTCTTACTGATGCCCCCCAGCCCCGCACAAGTGATGGCGCTCCAAGGACTGGATGGATGACTCTGCAGCATCCCTTTTAGCAACCACTGCAGTTGCAGATGTAGGCTCAAATTTGCTCAGGCTAAAAGAAGCCCAGGCTAGAGGCTGATGCTTCTAGAAGAGCAATCCAGCCATCAAGCAAAAATGCAAGAAGTGAACAAGGAGAGCACCTTGACAGCAATGTTAGGATGAGCCCAAATTGGATAGATACTTAGAGGGCAATTTGATATCTTAAGCCAACAGAAGTGCTTCTCACGTCATCCTGAATTCCTAACTTCCCTAGCATGCCAGCACCCAAGCTCCAGAGAAAAGTAAGAGATATCATGGCCACAACTGACCCTCTATCCCGATACTATCTTCCTCAGGTCAACAGTAGAACTAGCACCTGCCCTTACCAAAGGCACATCAGTCCCCTCTCTGGATTTTAAAGCACTGCACTTGTGTGCTCAGAGCAAAACACAGTAGCACAGATTTCTCTGAGATAGCAGCCAGCTGCCATCGCATTCCCGTAACTGCTCCAGCAGCCAGCTCCTAAGCAGCTAGAGTCAGCTGCTCCAAACCGAGAGCCCTGCATCAGTACAAAGCTGAAGGCCCCAGTTTAGCATCTATCCTGAAATTGTAATTGACATTAAAAAAATGGAATCTCTCTTCTCCATTAATATAAAACTGTTCACAATTTTAAACTTTATTTTAAGCTTTATTTCATGTTTAAAGTATTACGAGATTCATAGTGACATCAATTATCACCTACTGATCATTGCTTTATAGTACATGTAATTTCTCACTCTTTGAGGGGTTCTAGCACTAGCAGAGAGTTAAGAGTTCTGTTTTCATTTGCAGTTTCCTGATCTAGTAAGCCCTGTTCTTATCCTATAAGGACACAGTTGTTCAGCAGACAGCACGCTGTTTGCACCGATTAACACTGAATTCAGGGCTGCTTGTTATTTTAAATCATCAATTTATTATGACTGCTGCAGTAAACTGTATATACCCCCAAGAAGATGGATGAAAATTTCAATCACAAAACACCTCCAACAGTTTGCTCGTCTATACAGTTGACACCACCAAGGTCCTGGCTGAGACTGGCTGCTTGACTGCTTGCAAGTCAGAGGGATCACTGCCCAAGTGAAGAGGGGGCAGAAACAGATTACAGAATAGGGCGTTTTGTTAACATACAACTAAGTAAATCTAATGTTAATGCTGTATTTGTTCCCTATGAATCCTTACAAGATATTTTTATGCATCATCAGCATTAATACAAAATTAGAGTAGTCAACTGACAAAACAGGGGTTCTGGAAGAGATGTGAACAGACAACACAAGAAGGACAGTTCGCTCAGCTGAGTATTTTTTTCCCTTCAGCAGACAGCAGCAAGACCTCTATTACACCCTACCTAACAGCTTAAACCTGTGCTGAAACAGCGTTTCCTATTTTTACAAGAGCTACAAGATTTGTCTACTTCCACTCCTGAAGTAGCCTGCAAGGCTATTTAACTTTTGTCATATGAATTTTGTCCTTAGTGCCCCTAGCATAGGCTACATCTCCTGTTGCACGTCTGAAAGTGCCATGATTCTGATTCAGGGCAAGGTTTGTATAGGCACCCAACATTAGGGCTAATAGGAAAATTAAAGGAATAAACTTTGCATTTTGTTCTAAATCACAAGATTCTTCCCCATAGTATCACTTGCCCAACACCAAAAAAGTTGAAGCAATAAACAGCATAGGGCAGAAGAAGAGCTGGGGCAGCTAGAAGGCTGAAACAAATTCCCTTCCTTGGGGAAGGGGAAGCCACAGTACAGAGAGATGGAGCCTAAGCCCTCTCCTTTCCTGTTTTGTTTTAAAGGGGTGCAGTATCTCCTGGCAGGTCTCCAGCCTTTCTGCAGCACGGTGACACACTGTGCCCTCCTGCAGGGAGGGGATGGGGCAAGCGGGTCACTCGGCACCGGTGCGGGACATTGCTGCGGGTCAGCCGCACCAGAGCAGTTTGTTGTGATGCACTCCCTGCCCTCTCCTCTCCGAAGTGGCCAGCTCTCTGTCCTCAGAAAACGCTGGTCACAAGCTACAACTCTCTGCACATGGTGGCAATTCTCATCATTCCTCCACAGTGGTGGGCACTAGGTTAGGAAGTTATGGCTTGACACATTTGCTTATGTACAGCTCAAAAGAGTCCAGGCTGTGCATAATTTCAGATTTATCAAACACTGATGTGTTTCATCTAATATAATAAACAAAAGACTAGAAAGAAGCTTAGGGTAGCGGGCTCAGACCAACAGAAACACTTTATTTCCACCATGCCTTGCTCATCAGTTACTAAACCTTGAAGTTCTTGCCTAGGCTCAGCTGGACTGAATTATACCTTATATCATGCAAGTTTATTTAAATGCTCTATTACAGTAGGTTCTGGTTAATAGCAACAAGACAGAGCATAAGAAGTTCATTTAATGTTTTAGTTTCACATTCATATTACAACTCATTTGACAGAATGCTTCCTCTATTTGCTCCAAAATTTCTATGATGCAAGACATCACCTGGAGGGCTACCCAAGCAGCTGCAGGAAACTTCTCAGACTTTTCTCTGCCCCCATCTCTGAAGTCAAGGTTTAAGGCAGAATTTAACTATACTCCAGGCACTGCACTATAATTTCTGCTGAGTAAGAGGTCCTGTTCAGAGCTTGGTCTTCTCACTTCAGATGCACACACATGGTAAGTAAATCCAACTACTGATAACACACCCAATGCCTCCGACAACTTTTTTTTACTCGTGAAGTGTTTCTCTGTTGAAACTTAAAATTTGAAATGCTAGCACCCAACACTAGAGAGAGACAGGATCCATCTTCACTGTACTTTTCACTACTGGGACCTGAAACATTAATAGAAAACGTTCGGTTTTGCTGTAAGGCCAATTCCTGGAATTCAAATCTTTCCTCACCACAAGGAGATGCTCTGACAATACATGGATAATTACATTTTAAACACATTTTTTTCCTCCAAGAGTCTTGCCAGCAACAAGGCAGCTGATAACCTACATGGGAAAGCTAGTCTCCCTGATTTAGTGTGATCACTATAATTCACCTGATTCTCAACCCCAGCTCTCTCTGAGGCACACAAAGATTTATGCACATATTATAAAATTAGTTTTCTTGGTTACAGAACAGTTCCAGTGCACTATGTGGCACTTGCATAAAAGATTTTCGCAATGTACCATGTGAAATGAAACCAAGTCCCTAATGTTCCATTTCCAATGACACAGATATGACAGTAATTACTGAGATATTCTTTCATACAACAATATCAAATATGTAATTTGCACAGTGCTATAATTAAGGAACTAATCACATTCCTGAAGAAAACAGGCTCCACTCCAGAGCTTTTCTATTCAATCTCCTTAGCTATGACAAGACTGACTGGACAACTAACTACTTACTGTACGAGAATATATTAATGTTATTTGCCCAGAGTAAAAAGACCATCCCTTTCTAACAAGTAGCCAAGATTCATCTCCCTTATTTCATATGCTGGGAATTGTTTACAGCTAACTATTTTGGTATTTTTTTGACTCAAGCCTAGCACTAGAAATTTTCTATACAGTTTTGCATTTTTAATAGCACTTGGGCCAACCAAATGGTCCCAGCTGTCACCAAACTATGATAGGAAAAATATCTTTACTAACACCTCTGCTTTACTAACACACAGCTCTGCATGTGTGTATTCTTAAGTAAAGTCAGAAGTCTATTTCTGGCATGAATTCTCTTCTCTGCTTGTACAAAAGATGATAAAAGAAAAACAAACGCCCTTCAAAACTACATGTACAATTTTTAAAACCAAGCAAATTCTCATTCCCTTTTGAGTTGTTTTATGAAACATTGGGAGCTGCAAAAACAGTTGTCCAAAAATACATTTCTGTACACAAGGAGCATTGTACTCAAGCAAGGAAGAGTTACTTTTTCAGGTTTTTCAACAAAAGCTTATTGCTAGTTGTTCTGTTTGAAGCAAAAATGTGACCCATGACAACAGATCCAATTATTCAGGTACGAAATTGTAGGGCCCAGTGGGCATGCCCTGTAGCAGCAATAACATCCTTAAAAAAGAAAAGTCAAATTGGATAATCTACAGAAGGAAAAAACTCTTGAAAATATTTATTGTGCCATGATCGGACTGACAGATGTGTGTGGATGATGCAGCTGAAATTCAGTCTCAAGCTGGTGAGCAGACAGTAGTTATCTATTGTTGTATTGAAAAAAAATCCAGTAAGAGATTAATTTGTCTCATGCCATAAACATTCACTCTCCCAGTCAAACTACTCAGGATAAAATTCCCGCAATGTTTGTCCAAAGAAGCTGTCAAAAAAAAAAAAATCTAGCTTCAATGGAGTCATAACACTAAAACTCTCTGGGTCAATAAGAATAATTTGTAAGCAACTCTACCAAGCCTGAGCAAAGCATGTTGAGCACTGACCCTTTCTTATGGCCAACACAAGTTAATGACCCTGGCGTGAAATCTGATCAACAGTATTAACATCCCTGGCTTAAGGGCTCTACAGTAATGCCAGTTATCTAAGAGGGCAGATAGGGAGTTCCATAGAGCATCACTTACAATATACTTCAAGAGAATGCTTCTTGACTTAAGTTTCAACTCAGAGTGCAATAAGAATGACCCAAGACCAGCAAAATATACCAATGGAAATGGCAGACGTGGACTGGAGTGTTCTACTGTGAAAGTGAGGTTCATAAAGGAAAACCTGCACTGCTTCTTAGTGTTTCTGAGACAAAAGAAACTACAGACTACTGCAACTGATGCATTGTAGGTATGCATTTTTTAGAAATATTGCATAGAGATTCCTTGAAACAACTCACACTGCTTTGGTTTTGTATGACCAGGTGCAACTCTTGGAATGAGCCACATAACAGAGAGCCTCTTCTCAGAGCCTCACACTTGTAGCCATCAGTGGTTTTGTCCAGCAGGCAGTTTTCTCTCCCTTTTTGACACTTTCAGAGAGAAAACATTATTTGAATGTTTCCTAACACACGCCATGAAAAGTTAATGATTTCAGGTGTTACAACTTTGCCAAAAAGGGCCCAGGAATGACTTTTTTGAGGACATCCTCCCCAAAACACAGAACAGCCCATTCTCATGTGCAGTAAGTCAAACGAATAGCAGAAAGCCCATCGGGCTGCACCAAGAATGCCTGATGGAGCTCCAATGCAAAAAGGAAGAATAGGGCAGGTAAATGCATGGCCTGGCTTCCTAGAAGGAGTACAGAAATACTGCCTGAGCACAGGCAGAAGGAACTAAAGACAAAGCTCTGGTGGAGTTGAAATCTGTGAGATGGGAAAGGGAACAAGGCCTTTTAGGCAAAAGGAAGACTTAAAGAAAGCATGAGTTTACTGGTAAATGAGATATAACTTAGTGTCAAAGGATACAGAAAAGACTGAGACACTCAAGACCTGATTTCCCCCGAGTGTTTACTTGCAAGGTTTGCTGTCACTCCTCCCAAGTCCCTGCGCCTAGTGGCAAAGTCTCCTTTGCAGAAGTGAAGGAATGTCCACCATAGAGGAAGGGTGGGTCAGGGACCACTTCACTGGACATATTACAGTAAATGGGATAAACACACCCCAAGCCTATGGGACTGGATGGGCTGCACTGGAGGGTGCTGAGGGAGCTTGTGATGTCATTCTGAGGTCATCCTCTACCATTTTTTACAAGGTCCTGGTGCTTGACAGTGGTTCCTGAGGACTGGCAAAGACAAATGACATGCCTGCCTTCAAGAAGAAGGATCTAGGGAACCATGGCCAGCCAGCCTAATCTCAGCTCCTGGAAAGATGAAAGAGCATATGCTGCTGGAAGCCATTTCCAAGTGTACAAAGGAAATACCTTCTACCCCAACAAACCAACCATTAACAACAGACACTGGGAATAAAAAGCATACAGCTATGTCCCGCAAGGATCCATTTAGGATAATGACCTAAAAAGCAAAATGCGGTTTGACTATGCCTGATAACAAGGAGGCCAACACACATTAAACACTGTGATTTGTACTAATATTTTTTTAAACATATTGAGATTATTATACAACACTTTCTGCTTAGACAGTCATGTACCAGAGCTAATGTCTTCCGAGAGAGAATGTAAGAAAGAACATTCTTCATTGATTTGACATGACAATTAACCACAGACTTCATGCAACTGGACTTCTAAGAGTGATAATAACTTCACCTAGGTCTCTATTTTAAACCTATTGACTTGGAAGACTGATTTTGCAGCAGATCTCTTCAGTTAGGCTTCTACCCACAGCTCCAAATGCCACAGACCCTTCGGCCAGCACTGTGCCTGCTTTGCCATGCCTATCTTTAGCTACACCATAGAAAATAATAAAATATATTGGAAGAAGCACAACAGAGGCGCAGCCCAAGGACTCATTCAGCATCTCATACCCTCAAGTTATGGGGCTGAGAAGACACGGACAACATTTTGTTTTTTCCAGATGGAAAGAGGGAGAAAATAGCTGGATTTACAAAATTTTCAGGNGCAGAGCTTCAGTGCCTGGATGAGAAAATGGTATAGAGCAGCATGTTTTGAATTCATTAGTACCTGGTAAAATTTCTGGAATTGATTAACTTTATCCAGGAAGGACTGCCTTCTCTAAAACAAACCAGAACCAGATTACTGGAGCTTAAATGTGCCAAGGACCTTCTAGCATGAAGATGAGGAGAAGTCATCAATACTACCATGCAGACGTACTGGCTGTCCAAGCAAGGCTTGGACAGCACCTGCAACTGTGTACAGAGGAACTGGAGCACCTGCGAGGACACAGAACACAGGCAGGAGACTTCTGTCACCTCAGGGGACACAGCAAATATAACCTGTGCTCCAGAGACTACTGCTTCAGGCATCGCTAGTTAGTGTTTCCCAGGGGCAGAATATCAGAGAACCCACAAGAGAAGCAGCGCAATCTGAGTCCTCAGCAGAATGTGGAGCTCAGCTGAAGACATGCCCATGTAGGAGCCACGCTCTAACGGTAACCACAACACACTGGAGTTTTAATGCCAAAAAAGAGGTGTCCTAGTAATGCCTCCTTTTGAAAAGGGGCATTATAAAAAAGGGAGTTGGCTTACTGAAAAGATAAACTAAGGTTAAAACCCTTTCAGGTAGCATGGAGCTTTTTCAAAGACACCATATCAGAAGCTGAGAGTGTTTATCGTTAATCATAAAAAAAGCCTAGACAGGAACTACGGAAAGCCAGCACAATTAAAAAACAGATGCTGTTAGCAGTGAGACAGACATCCTTTAAACACTTAGGGTGGTGTACAAAGAAGAAGAATAGCAATGAGCACTAATTCAACCAAACTGAATGTAAATAATAAGATAGCTTTAAAAAAAAAAAAGTTTGAGAAATAGCTTACTGAAGTATAAAGGCTGCTATTGAAATATTTTTTTTCAAACACCATGAGTAGGATGCCTGCCAGAAAGTCTGATAGATGAAAAAAAGGAAAAAAGACCACTTCAGAAGCAGGAAAGTTAAATTAAGTATTTCCGTTGAACTCTCAGCAGTGACCAGTGCCAGATACCCAGCAAAGAGAACAAAAACAGGCCAAGCACGCAGTCAATACCTCCCACTATGTGCTCCTATCTCCAGCTACCTAAAGTTTAGGGACTAAGTAATTTGGAGATAACAGATATCTGCATGATAGCTTCTACTGGATTTTTCTGCCACACACAGCCTAATTGCCTTTTTTTTTTTTTTTGGTAATAAACCCAGTATTTCTAAAATCATGTTACATAAATTGACAAACTACTGTGGTGTGTAACTATTGCTGACATCAGCCTTATTATTAAACAAACAGGAGGAAAACATGACACCAGTTTTTATAAAAGGGCCCCAGAGAGCTAAAGAATTGCAGACCACTAAGTCTGACTTCTGTGTTGAAAATAAGCTAGTAATAAACAAAAAAACCAGTAAACCACAGACACAGCTTTTGGGGAAGAAAGCCACGCAGCAGAAACATAGCTTTTGTTTTCTTCAAAAAATGATATGTGGACACAGGTGAGCCTATTAATAGAGTAACTGAATTTCCAAAGCCTTTCATGAGGTTCATTGTAAAGTTCTTCATCAAAGTATGGCAGGATATAATGGAAAATCTCTTCGGTTAATAACTGCTAAAGTATAAAAACTGCCTAATCTTTCTAATTTTTTACAGGAGTTTGTAACTGTAGCAGCATAAGTGTCTGTGCTGAGATCCAAGCTGTTCACCTCCTCTTCCAGGTCATTACTGAATAACAAAATAAGTTCTTGGCAGTTGCAATTAAAATTAATATAAACAGCTGCACAACAATTTCAGGACACCACTGAGGAAATGAGCTGGCAGGAGAGCTCATTGTAAGTACAAATGAACTTATATAGTGTGACAGACCACTCTTAGTGTGTAAACTCGGTGATAGACCCTAAACTTGGCATTGCCACTCAAAAAAATATCTTGGAGTCAAACCTGGATAGCTCTTGAAGCATCTTAGCTGAGAGTTAATGAAAGGACAAATAGAATTGTAGGAATAATAAGGAAGGAATGTGAAACATTTATACAGTGGCTTGATATAGGTATCTCCAATATTCCAGTATCACAGGGCAGCAGAATAAGAGAGGTTCATGATAGTATCCAGGAGGGGAGGTTACAAAAACAACATGTTCTTCAGCCTAGAAAAAGTCATTGACTCAGGATATCATTAATTCCAAGAATATAAACACATTTAAAAGACAAGTCTGCACAGAAAAAGGTCTATGAAGCATGACAATCCTGTTGCGATTTTTGGCTCAAGTGTCCCAGCCCACTGGTTGCCAGGAATGAAACTTAGTTTGTTCTTGTATGTTTTCTCTCAAGCATATGTTATTGGCCAGAGATAGAGACCAGATTGTTGAGAAAGATGATATCTGGTCAGACCCTGTATAGCTGTATTTTTAAAATTTAATTTTATTTTAAAATACCCTGGACAAGTGGCTCATTATACTGGAAAAACAACTCAGTTCTTGTCCGCCCTAGCAGCAATTTCTTCAGTTACGATTTTTTTTGAGAGGACACATCTTGTTATCTAACAGCATTAATCCTCAAACCTAGGTCCATTTTTCATTTCCCTACCATGGTGTGTTTATCTTGAATCCAAGATCATCCAGAAACTTTATCACTTTATTTTTTACTCCAGCTCTACCTGTGTGCAGACTCCTGATCAAAGAAAAAAAAAATCCAGGGAACAATCAAATGAATATCCTTCTTCCTTAAATCTAACATTAGTTTTATCGCAGGTCTGCTAGGAGGCAGGGACAACATGTGAAATTCAATATAAACGACTGCTCTTAGAAGTAAAAGGCTGCCACCTATCAGGATAATAAAAAGATCCGAAAATAGTAAAAGTCACCAAGTTTCAAGAAAAAGTTTTTTCCAGCAACTGTACAGAAGTTTTGGACAGGGTCTGCCTGCTACGCCTACTCTACTTCTTTGCAACCAGAAATAAGGTGGAAAACAGGTATTGCTCCACTTAAACCCAGTTTATAGCTCCCCTGGCCTTCCTGCAGAGTGCTGAAAGGCTGCAGTGAGATGTCATCTTCGGAATACTGCACACTGACTTTTATATATCTCCATACATTCTTGATTTTGTTTAACCAAACCTATGACTTGCTATATGCCAACAGAAATGCTTGGCTTCACCCTCAAAATAGATTGGTTAAAATCTATTTAACCAATAAACAGAGACAAGAGTATGCAGTATTGGCAAAATGGAAATATTCTGATGTACCTGACAAACAACTTAATCCAACATTATTGCTCTCTACATGGCACACCAAGAGTTAAGGCTTCTTACAACAGCTGACTCTGCCCAGAATCACCAGCAAAGTTCCTACTGAATCAATAAAAGAAGCTGGCAAATCATCTAGGCAATGTGTCCAACTCCAAAGTCAAATCTAAACATAACAGGATTTACTAGATTTCTTCCCCCTTTCCCTCCAGCAGGGACAAGCTCTAAGGCTACACGGCTTTTAAGCTGAGAGAGACAGTTCCACTCCTGCTAGCACTGCTGGGGAAAGCATTTGGCATACTTCACTGAACAAAACTCACTGTTTAGGGTGATGCTTAAAAATTATGATGCCTAAAGAGGAGAAGGCTGAAGTGAGGTCTTCCATTTGAATGTCTATGAACAAATAACCCAGTCTTTGCCTGAAAGATCTTCTTCAATTAGCAATGCCAAGATACCATTAAGCAAAAAAAGATTATTATGTTGCCCTTTGGTAGCATTAAACTGAATATTGACCAGCCTTATCTACCAAAATGGCTTCTGGACTTATTAAACAGATCACTGTAAGGAAACTAAGTAGTGCAACTAACAGGCAATCTGCTACCTTTTGCTACATTTCTTGCCAGTATTGAGGGATGAACAGGAAAGTGAGTATGTTGATCCCTGAAAGCATGTAGCAATATCAGCCAATCTTGCATTGCTTCCCTTCTCAAGCTACAAACCTCTAATGTATTTAGGGCAATTACAAGCATCCCAAGTATTCAATACATAAAATATTTGATATAAAGTTGTCTGAAAGAAGCCATTTGTTCATTGTTTTTCATGCTGTTTTGTTCCCTTTCTCAGAATATTAAATAATAAAATCTAACTTCGAGTTGCTGGCTTTGACTTCCATGGAAAACTTATCTGCAAGCGTGCTTGGAGGAAACTGTTTCTAAAATCCATCCTTTCTGCTCTAATCCTCTCATGGCTGTCCCTCCTGTTCCTCAAAGTACAGGAGGTATTTAACTCTTTGTTGGGAATTTATTACTCTCCAAAACAGAAGTAAAGACAAACTCTGAGATTACGCCAAAAATACTTTAGGAATCTGTAAGTGTAGAACTGTCTGGCAGATAACATATGCTCTCTGATGCCCTTCACCTTGGGGAAAAATGGAGCGGCGAGAGTCCTTGAGCTCTGCTGCCAAAGATATGGTTACCAGCCTGGGCAGTGGCAGCCTGGTCCCACCTTCATGCCACATGCTGCCATTTCTGCTTTGCCGTCCTTGCTGAGCAGAGAGTGAGAAGGGAAGCGTGCTTCCCCCCCTTGCCCCCATCTCTCTGGGGAAGGCAGGGCCAACGCCAGCTCTGCCAACATGAACACAGGACACTGGCTCCCCACTGCTCAGTTAATCACTGCACCTGGTGGGTAAATGGTTTTGAGTCTGAGCTTCCTAAGCCCTGTTGCCTCTTAGGGGTCCCAGTGGCTGCAAATGCCTCAGCAGAAGGAGTAGAATCTAGGGAATAGCCTCCTAAAAGGAAACACTGACCTACGTGGGTTACCTGGACCATTTTTTCCCCCTTCAGGAAAGCCTCTTCAGCACAGAGGTCCAACTACTGACCACCACAAAGAAAGAAAACTGAAGTGAGCTCCAGGACAGTCAACACTTCCTTACCACCAGCAGTGGACAGGCACTGTCCTCTCCTCTCACTGCCAGCAACTGGAAACCTTTAGCAAGTCACTCAAGGAACATGGCACGAAGGAAGGAAAATGCTTTAGTCTGTGCACTTCATTCACTTTCAATGAGTACACACCGGGTAGTAAATTCAAGCAGCCATACACGCAGAGGCATGAATCAGACTCACAGCTGGCCAGTTCCCTCCTACCTTGTGAAATGGAAAAACACCCACTAGAAAAGGCCACAGCAGAGCCTCAGTAACCAGCCAGTGACCAACCAAACAGATCAGCTCCACAGCTGGAAACACACAACCCAGAGGTCTGCACCCAATCCAGGGACTGACATAGCTCCATTGTTAGGAATGAGAGGGAAGTGAGAACAGGCAAGTACCTCATTTCATGTCTCAATTCATACATCCTCCCCTACAAATGCAAAAAAACGCTCCCACCTATCAGTTGGTTTGCTCATAGGCCAGTGCTTCGCTGATATTTAACAAGGAAAATTATATCAAATGCAGATTAGCCTGAAAGCAAATTTGGCTCCAGCATATATCAAAGATCAGAAGAGACTGTGTAAACCTCTTAGTAATCAGTGAGTAAATGTTAATAACACCCCAGAATTTCCCAACACCAAAGTAGACACCCTCCCAGCAAGTAAAAAAAAAAAAACCAAACTTTTTTCCTAAGATTGCTTCCTTCTTTATGACAAATGCGGTGAGGAACTTTTAGAAGACGATTCCTCTGTCAGTTACAAATGCCAAACACCTTTTTGACAGATATATACTTCTGTTAATGCAGGCAATTAAGCAGAGTTGTTTAAAGGCAACAATATTTGTTTCTGTTCTCTGTTCTCTCTCGCCTTTTTTTTTTTTTTAAATTTCTTAAAGCCTTGGAGTGAAACCAAAACTGAATAAACTAACTGTGGTGTAGGAACTTCTGCATGACATAAAAAAGAAAAGATTTCTTTCTTAAAAACAAATCTCAAGTTATAGATTAAGAAAAGAAGATATGACTATATGACTGTGGCTGGACCTGGAACATGCAATTAGACACTAAAATGGATGACTTCAGAGATAAATCAATATAGATTAAGTATTCATGAAAGGAACAATTGGAACAGCATTAATAATAATACATGGAAACATTCAGTATAGTATAGCACTCTTGCCTGTCAGGACAAGAAGTTTTAACTATGTGGTCTAATTAACAATACTATTTTAAGCATCGATTAAGACATATGCAAAGAAAATAATTAAATCCCATAAAGACAGAACTAAGAGAAAACAAAGTGTGCTTACTCTTCGTGACGCAAGTCATTAACACTCCGATCCAGTGAGATCATATCACTTGCCACCATGTTGAACCCAAACTCTTTAATGCTGGCTTGAATGGATTCTTTGTAATCTGGTCCTAAAACATATGGCTTCGCTTCCTCTCCAGGGCCACCAACAACTCCAGGAGGCTCAGGCTCTTTGGGTTCAAAATTACCAAGGACTCCAGGTTGTAAAACAGGATCTCGGTATACAAATGTCTGAGGCTTGAATGTGAGATACTGCCTCTGGATGATGTTTTGCTGTTTATTATCACCACCACCATGATGATTCAGTTCATTTTTGGCCTTATTTTTCCTTCGAATGGATTCTAAGTCCACTTCCACACCTTCAACATGAGGCCAAGGTACCACAGGTTTGAACTTCCCATTTCCTAGTCCATGGTCTCCTCTGTTTGACATGGGTCTGTTGACTTCCTTGTCATCCTATATATACACACAGAGAAACAGCAGGAGTTCATATAAATTGATGACCCTTTATTTATTTAAATCCAGTACCTTAATGCATTAAGAGTTTGCCCTAAACACAGGTTAAGCAAGAAGGGAGAAGTCTCTGTTAAGGAGCCCAATGAACACTTTTTACTAAAGCAGCCAGCTGCTGGAGAACATCACCAGCTGTTGTCCACACTTACCTTGGTGAGTCAGTCCTAGAAACAGCTTAACGTCCAAAACTTTCCCAAAGGCCAACTGCTCACGTAGGACATGTTAACTTGATCATAGTTTGGGCTGCACACCAAACCAACACACCCCAGCAGGGAGCACCAACAAAGCATTTTAGGGAGGAGAGGGTGGTATGGAGGCAGACAACACCATACTACAGACCGCAGCGTCCTTGGGGCCACTCTTGGACAGAGGGTGCTTCCAAGGCTATGCATACTGGCTACTGAGACCTGCACAGGGTCTTCACAGATACAGCCCCAACATGCTCCAGTGCTGGGAAAGAGTGCCGTGACCATGTATAATCTGGCATGCACGACCACAGCAGCCTCCAGCCACATCTAGTTCCTACCCTTCACCCCGGCTCCGACTTGCTTCCACCAGGCATTACTCCCTCTGTAGCAGCAGCTGTGCTTTCTTCAGTCATGTGGTAAACTGAAGGCTCCGGGGTCAGCAGGCAAAAACAAGATGCAGATATGATCTGCTGCACGGCCACACAGACAGACCCACCCGGGGAAGCAGCACTGAGGCTGCAGAGAGCTGCCACAGGCACTGGCACCGATACCTCCTGTATCCTTGTTTAAAACAACTTCACCATTTTTTGGCCTCCCCACCAAGAGGTTTTAAGTTCTCACTAAGAAGAAAGGCTTGGATTTCAAAAGCTGCTCAGCATTTCCAGCGATCAGTGAGGCTGGTGGGGTTAGAACAAGGGTGGGCGATTTTGGGAGAAAATGGACAGAAAGGCTCTGCAGTGTGTGAGTGCAAAGTCTCCAGAGTACAACAGCCCCACCCATGAACGCTCACCAAAACATACAGTCTCTGCTTTTTCCAATACTGCTGTCCAAGAGGACAACAGAGAAATGTTTCTGAAAGTTCAGACTTCCTCCTAAAATTTTCTATTTGTAAACAGATGTTAGATCACACCAAAATCTGCAGAGAACAACGCACACAGTTTAGCAATGTCTCACTATCCATTCACAAATATAAAACCAAACAAAAAATTGAGATCAGAAGGATGTCACCTAGTCAAACCTGCTGAAGGCAGGGATAGCTTTGCAGTTAGATCAGGTTTCTCAGAGGCTCATCCACTCACACCCCAAAAACCTCCAGTTTCTCTGCACAACCTGTTCCAGTTGCTTGACCAGTCCCACAGTGAAGGTATTTTTCCTCATACCTCAGTAAAAGTTTCTCATGTTGCATCTTGTGATGGTTGCCTTTTGTCCTTCCAGTGTGCACCCCTCAGAAGATTTTATTTCTATTTTCTCTGGAACCTCACTTCTGAGGGTGAAAAGATGCAATTATTTTCCCCATTGGGCTTTTCACCAGCCAAATCAAGTGGAGCTCCTCTACCCTTTTCATGACTATGTCACCTTCTGCAGTCCTCTAACCTCCTTAGCAGGTCTTTGCTGGGTCCTCTGTATTTGTTAACATCTCTCCTGTGCTGGGCAGTGCAGAAGGAGAAATCAGACACAGAGTTCCTGGTGCAGGCTTGTTAGTGCTATGTGTTGGGAAACAAACCACATCCCTTTGCTTGGTGGCTAAGCTCTTGCTAGTATATTATGCACTTGGCCTTCACTGTGGCAAGGGCACATTGCTGATTCACATCCGTGTCTAACTAGACCACACAATACTTGCTACTGCACTACAGTATTTTCCTCACATACCATTTTGCATAATAAAACTTCAGAAATTAAGAAAAGTCCAGTATAAGATATGTCAAGGTTAATATGATAACAGCAGGAGTCAGACCGGCTCCAATTCAAAATAATAGAGTTTATTCAAGAAACTTTCTGACATCTCTGCTTGTTCTAGTTTGAACCAGGAAGGTGTACAAAATTCAGAAGCGTTACATTATTCTGTTCTTCCATTGATGTTTTTTGAGGAACTCAAAAGCCAGCGTGAGAAAGGGAAGGATAAGGGCACTTGAAAAGGCACATTTTGCAAGGAGATAGAAGGCTGTCATGGATCTAAATAAAGCCCTGAGAGGACTTCTGAAGAGAGAACCATCTCACACTTACCCTAGAAATCAAAAGGAAGGCTTTGCCACTCGACTGTCAGAACACTGCTGAGCGCTCAGCTCATCCTAACTTGCATCTAATTCCTGCTCTGAGTGCAGAGGCAGCTATAAAAGCCAATAAGATGATGGGCATCATCAGAAAAGATGTTTAAAGATAGCATTATTTTGATTGCTTAATATTTTGAGGCATTAATGTCTTCAGTAATAGTTAGTTCTGGTCTTCAAATCTCAAAGGAGTTAGAGAAAATACAGAGTAGGGCAACCAGAATGAAGGAGGAAGTGGACAGGTGCTGGCTAGAAAGGCTGGCCTTTCTTCTTAAGACTCTGCAGTTTGGAGATGTGATGGCTGAGGGATATACAACTGAAGTTTAGAAAATCATGAAGGTGATGGATAAATTGAATAGAAAACCACTCTTTACCCTAAGTACAAGAACTGCAAGGCATCTGACAAAATTTACAGGAGATCACCAAAAAAAACATTCTTTGCATGGTGATCTCCTGCAATATGCTGCACAAGAGGCTCTGAAGGGAGATGGTACCAAGAGCTGAACAAGGGATGCGACAACAGGATGGATGACAGGTCTGTCCGTGGACTGTAAAGGACTGGCCAGGGAGTTACCTTCTAAAAGCTCTGATTCAACAGCTGTGGATGCTGGAAGAGTCCAAAGGGAATTGAGCACAGAAAGAAGCCAGGTTTACATGCACGTCCCACTGCCACTCTCAGGCACCGTCCTGGATCGCTAGTCTCAATCAGGCAGCAACTTCTTATACCGCTGGTCTGTATGAAATTAAACATTCTTTCATTCCACTTCCACAACTTACAAAACAGTTACAAGTTTCCACTTACTTCTCTGACTGAAACATAACACTTCAAGTAATTTGTTTATTTTGCTGTGGTCAGAGCTATGATTTATCTTGTATTACATTTAGCCTCCTTATAACTGTTATGCACAATTTGCATTATAATGCATTTATTTGCTGTTCCCCTCCAGACACTAAATATGTGCCATTTTTGCAGGCCTGGGAAAATATTAGAACAAGAAAATGACACACAAGCACACACACACTCATTCCCCTCTTTCCTCCTATTTCTGTCAGAGATGACAGAAGGCATTTGTTGTGGGTTAACCCCTGCAGACAGCTCACTCCCCCACACAGCTGATCACTCCTCCCTCCCCACCCTG
Organism: Syrrhaptes paradoxus; assembly: GCA_013400615.1. NCBI lineage: Eukaryota > Metazoa > Chordata > Aves > Pterocliformes > Pteroclidae > Syrrhaptes > Syrrhaptes paradoxus. The sequence continues at coordinate 193,734 of VZTO01028187.1, forward strand.
GTCACAAATCCAAAATGCAGGATCATATGGGATGCTACGAAGAATATTAACTCTCAGAATTTTACGGGCATTTAAAAAAAATAAAAAACCAACCAAACAAAAGGAACTAACAGTGTTTAAGCACAGGATCCACAGCTCCTGGAGGTTATTTGTCTCCGTAGAGACAACTGAGACAAAGGTTTTCCAAATATTATCTGTAAAAAAGCGAAGTCAAACCACAAGCACAGAACTATTTTGGTCATCACATAAGTCACCATGCCTTAGTTAGAATTTTCTACCATTTCTTCTCTTTTATGAATGACGACTTCCCCCCATTTTAAAAAAATTATTGAATGACATATCAAGAAAATTTAAGTAAATTTTTAATCAGTGGGCCTCATTGATTAGAATTTTGGCTCAGCTAAAAATGTAGCATCAAACTTCTGAAAGGTTCATACAACAATGACAGTCAAACTGAAAGGCTTGCATATTAAAAAAAATAAAACCACAACAACCTTTCTTAAGTGGAAAAAACAAGAGTCTTAATATTATTTGAAAAACTTTGGAGGAGTCCAAATCAATGAAAACAAGGTGAAGATAGGACTCGGAAAGTAAGCACGACATACATCTGAATACTGCACTTCTGGGTTTTCAAAAAATTAGGGGAAAGCAGAAGGCTGTGAATTCCCTCACATCTGATGACAACCACAAAAATCTCATTACATCTTTATAAAAGACACATAGTAAGCTGTTTACATACAGTAATATAGAAAAATGCTTATTCCATAGATCATTGATTTTTTTCTATAGGGCTAAATCTAGGATTTCCTGCCAGCTTTTACAGCTCCAGTTTAGTGCATGCTTCTTCATTCTTTTTAAAATGTTCTTTTCACTCATTAGGGGATTATGCATGAGTCACTGCAATGGATGTTTTGGAAACAGTGAGATGATATAAATGCAGTCAATCCTTGATTTTTATAAAAAAAGGAGGTATTTGCTGTAGATTTTTTTTTTTTTTGCTAATTAGGTTCTTCCTAAAAAAAAGGAGGAATACAATTAAAATTATAAGGAACATAGCTGTATCCTTTTGGAAACAATTGCAATTTATATAAAGTAAAAGAAAAAAAAGGGAGAGGCCTTCACAGGGCTCCAAGATTGGTCAACTGGCATGAAGGCGGGAGTTGTAGCAAGCAATAAAACTGAAAGTGTCAAAGGGGCATAGTCTGCTTTTCTTCAGTCAACCAGTTCAAGACTGGCAACTCCCTATGAAATAATGTCTGAAGTACAAAGTGATGTTAAAAAAGTGGATTTGCTGAATTTCTAAAATGGAAGATCGTAATACTGAAAAAAGTTTGCCAATTCAAAGCACTGTCTATAAAAGCAACTTGCTCATCTAGACAAAAAACAGTGATGCACAAAAAATGAAAAAAATAAATAATTAAGCAGAATCCAGTAGTATTCTCATTAACAAAGGATGCAAAAATAAATTTAAAAAACCTTACATTCTCAAAATACATATGTTCATACCCAACTGATTACAGACATATACCAAGTGTTGCAATATTCTGGTGTTCCTCATGAAAAACTATATTAAACTGTGTCAGTTTTTATTTTAGTAACCTAGGAGGCCAATCCCTATGTAGTTCTATTTTCTCAAGGCCAGCTTTTACCTTGGCTGCATCTACACCACTGCACTTACAGAGAGGCAAATACAATACATGTCCTTCTACCATAAGGACTTTTAACTGAGGATGAATCAATAGCTCTCAGTGCTCCCTTGATGCAAATTTCTCTTCTATGCAAAAAAATTTAAATAGAGCCTCTGTCACAGATACTCTGACAGAGACCAAACACCTATCAGTTTAAGTTTGGTACTTCAGCAACATAGGTATTTTGCTTTCTTTGCCTCAACATAATGCAGCCACACTCCTAGTTTATGGTAGAAAAAAGGCCACTTGAGTGAAACAATATAGAGCCTTGCTTTTGAAATTATTTGAGTAAATAGGAGGTGGGTGTTTTAATTTATTCAGTTACCTTGTTAAAAAACAAAACAAAACAAACCAACCCAACAGACTGGACTACAAGCTGAATTCAGATTTCCTTATTGACTAGACTCATGCTGGGAAGAAATGCCTGTTCTCAGTCAACCTCCTAGCATGATTCTGCTCTACCAGCTAATAAGAGAGAGAAAAAAAACCCTAAAGTGTAGTATATTTTGGCTTGCTTTGAATCGTTATGTGTAAGTCTTACTTACCGGCTTACAGTTCAGGACATAGATGGAAAACAAAGTGTCACACCAAATGACTTAGTCCTGTAACTACTTTTGTGCCACATGATATAGAAAGACTCCACAACACTCTTACGAACAAAAAAAAAAAAAAAANAAAAAAAGGAAGACTTTTTAGTATACAGGATCAAACACAGATAAAAGGGAAAATCAACACATATAGCAATGTATTTGTGAATAGATTTCACTCGATACCCACTGACTTCAGAATGAATATCAAAAGCAATGATTACCACAACACAGTGGGCTGACTGTCAAGAGGACCCCATAAGATTGCACACCTTCCACCACCTGTGGTAACCTCCATCCGAGCAATCTGAAGTTCTAGCTACTGCAGGACCAGCTGCAGAAGGGAAAGCAAAACCAAAAAGCACACACAAATGGAAAAACAGAGCTTGTCAAACAAGGATAAAGCTCTGTGGCACAACTGCCATCACTTTAAAACAGGAAGGTACAAATAAGAAAAAAGCCCTTTGTAATAATTACAAGTTTTTTGCACAAAAGTCTGGTTAAGCTCCACAGGCAGCACTATCTTCAAGTCATATTTTGCAAAACCTTCCATCAACAATTTAATCACAAGGCAAACACATTGACTCAATTTAGGGCAGAAAATGGACCAGGAGAATACTTTTGTCAAAGATGAGCAGTGGCATTCAAGGCACCTGGCTCCAAAGGGGCATTAATTTAAATGAAATGGTTCTGTTGCAATACTGAATTAGCTTTACAAGTGAAAGACATCTGAGCTAATGATGCTGCTGTCATCCTGTTTGGCCTTGCTGTGCACGTATCACTTAAACACCTGCAGAGCAATGCAATCCTGCCACAAGTGCTGTTTCAGCTTGTACCACTTTACCTTCTGCCCTTCCTCCTACACTCCCCCTTTTCCAATGTCCCTGCTCCCCCACCACCTCCTGCTGCAGAGCTTCACGTTCCTATTCCTGCAGGAGTCTAGATTTTCTATAAACGCAGTGGTCACACTCACATGCATCTGGTCCAGACCGAGCGACTTTCTTTACTTTGCACATTTCAGTTACCTTCATCAAAAGCAGAAACTACCAGACCTGGAGCCAAATGCCTTGTGCCAGACCCAATCTGTTAGTGGGGGATGCCACTGGCCACCCAAAACTTGCAAACTTCTGTCTCTCTCACCTTTAGTGAGATTTAAGAGTACAAAAAGGATGGTAAAAACATGGCCTGTGTCTGACCCATGTGGTGCCTCTTGAGGAGATGTGCAGAACTTCTCGAATCGCTGTGCAACAGGTAGTTTCACAATGAGACTCCTTTCTCTGACTGAAAACAAGTAAAAATAAAGATACTGCTTCAGAACAAATTACTGACAAAAATAGCAGTCTTTCATTGCCCTAATTTTTACTGGCACTCAGTGCTTGGGGAATATCAAACCAACTGTTAAACCTTCCAACTTGCCTTCCTTGTTGCCCGAGATTCAGCTCTTACTCAGCTGTTACAGACCCCACTCTTCCATTCCTGGTACTGTCGTAGTTTATGGTCCCATGCTGCTCCTGGTCCCATCTGTAGTTCAATACTCATGCTGCGTTAAAATAGTCTTGCCAGAGATCTACTTCACTCAAAGCCTCCACTTAAGAGATGCCCAAGAAATTTGTTGCAGTAACCATAAGCAATGCAGCCCTCCTCACAGCTCTCGAGAGCTCTATGTAATCTGGGATAGTAATTAAGGAGAACCAAAATAGAAAGACTCAGATAAATACCTGAATAAACAGATATCAAAGAAATCTCTGCTTAACTTTGTAACTTAAGGCAAGTTTTAAAGCAAGTAAAATAGCCTCTTATTGTTAAGATTACAATAATTTTCAAGTAACACAAATATTCTTAAACTGAATCATAAATCAAGCTGCTGTATTACCTAAGATGATGATGTATTTTCATCTCTCCCATGTTCTGGAAATAGAAAGATGTTTGCACTAGTAGCCTATGCAATTAAAAAAAAAAAGAAACTACATTTGTAGCTGCTTGCTGCAGAGTAACAGAAAAGCTGTTAGAGGACCCTGGATAAAACAGAAATATGGTCCAGAGAGCCTCCTAGATTGTCTCCTTACAGACAGCACACCACAAATGGCAGAAAAGCTTTTAAACTCAGAACAGCAAGAATCGATTACTAGGTTATTATATCTAGAATAATAAACATTTTTAGTAGAAGAAAGCTAAAGTGATCAAGTGGGACAGAACGTAAATAAAAGAGCATAAAAGCAACTATCCTTCCGCACACACTGCCTCTTTTCAGATGTGTTTTTGCTTCTTGCTAATTAAGTGGCTTTCTCTGTTGCATCAAAGTGCAATTTCTCTGGTCCCCAAGAAACCAGAGACCACAAGAGATCACACGCTTTCCCTGCCTGCCAAGGTTTTGTGCACTGACCCTGGCTCGCTCTTCTTAATGGAACATGACACAAATTGGGAGAAGACAAATACTGTACATCATACAAGGTAAGTCAGTTTAGGTTACACACTTAAGACTGGTCTAATCAACCACCAGCTGACCCGGGAACTGGGCTTCTTTTCAAATGCCCATAACTTTCCTTCTTCCTCTGCACAACTGACAAATTTCTATGTACTGCAGCCTACATTGTCATTAGCATGTATTTAGAATGGTATTTAAATTGCAAACTTCTGTAGAGCATCATCCACAGTAATTAATTATTAAACAGAGACTGCAGTGACTCAGACCTCCCAGTCAGCAAAGCACCCCCTGTTTGGTACTTTCACCCCTGAATGCACCACATGGGTTGCTATACCATCGATGAGACTCCACACACACACACAAAAAAAAAATCATCAAGTTTGTATGCTGGTCAACACACTTCATATTAGAGTCAGCCATTTAGAGTATTTTGCTGTCATTTAGTAGTTCAGAACACTGTTATTATAACAGCCAAGCCCCATGAAGAGGCCAAAGAGCAAGGAGAACACCAAGCCCTGGGCACACTTCTTCTCCTGCAGCACCAGGGAGAAAAAACTGCCCCAGGTAAGCAAAGCCCACTAGACACTGACCCCCATCTTTCCAAAACTAAGTCCAGTTTCTTGCCTAGTCTTGAGAGCAGAGACTCTAAAGGACCCAATCACTTTCAGTTTTCCTTCTTTTCCTGAAGCAACTCTCCACCTGAAGTCATAGGAGAGGTCAAGTTGCATCTACTCACAGAAAGGACAATGCTTATTGCCTAGAGAGTTAATCCTTGTTTTCACTGAAGAAACTTAGTGAAATAATTCTTTTTCAACTGCTCAACCTGAAGGCAATCTATAGGGCACCTTACTGTGTGAGAGGTTCAGCAAACGTGCCAGCTGCTAGCAAATCAGTATAGCAGGTATCACAGGAAGAGCAAAGGAGGAGATGAAGTGATGCAGTTCTAAACAAAAAGTGTAACAAACTGGCTTCTAGGGACACAGCCAACCCCAAAAAAATGTTTGAGCAGATGAAGGCTGTGGGAAGTCTCCAAATGCTCAGAATCCTGCCTGGCTCTAATCAATATTATCATTGCTCATTTCTGTAAACAGTTGTTGTTATGTATTTTGTTCAAATGCAACCTTCTGTTCTCCTTTTAATTGCTCTCAATTTTCCAGTTTTGTTTACAGTGCTTTGATTAAGATGATGCCATTGCTGACCCTCTTTTAGAGGCCCAGAAGGTGGAGGGGAAGATTTTTTCCAACTCTTTTTCTAGACAAAAGCTGAATATCAACAAATCCCTTTTGAAAAATTGATTGCATTTATTGCAGAAAGTACAAGATTCCACCACCCTCCTCCACCCCATTCCTCTTCCAAGTGATTAGGAGTAATGCATTTGCACATAGCTATGTGGTTTGGAGCAATCCTATACATTTGATCAGATTTTTAAAACAGTGCTGAACAGATCACATAACACATCCAGAAAACAGTAAAAGCTTCCCCAAAAGGAAAACATAACTCTGCCCTTCAGCCTGCATATAGGGGCTTCAGAGTCCAATGTTAGGTGCCTTTCTCTATTTTCCCATCAGCTTTTCCTAAGAGATGTGTTTGGACCCTATAATATAGAACACCTGCCAACTATAAGATACAGTTTTCTAATGTAGCCTGATAAACTGAAATCTACTTTTTGTTAATAGAAAAATAGACTTTCAAGTCACAGCATCACTTCAATGGCTAAGAACTTTCTTCCACAGCCCCTAATGACTCAACAATAAGTCACTCCTTTCCCATCCCCAAAACCTCTTTCATCTTTTTTCCCCAGAAAATTATGCCCTCCAAGGCGAAAGGCTGAAAACACAGCATCACTGAAGATGTTCACCAGAAGATTTGTTCTTGTCACTACAACATTAAATGAAGCTTGTGACCTTTCTAGTTGAGTCATTGCTCCTCCCATGTTCCACCTCACTCCAGGAATATCCTTCACTTTATCCATATGTTTGAGTGAGACCTTAAAAACAGAACCCATGTTTATTCATATGGACATTAGAGATTCTTAATGACTTCTAAGATGTCCTCTTTTCAGCTTCATTTCCTTTCATAAAGGAAGGATTAATATAATCATAGAATGGTTTGGGTTGGAAGGGACCTTAAAGATCGTCTAGTTCCAACCCCCCTGCCATGGGCAGGGACACCTCCCACTAGACCAGGTTGCTCAAAGCCTCATCCAGCCTGGCCTTGAACACCTCCAGGGATGGGGCATCCACAGCTTCCCTGGGCAACCTGCTCCAGTGCCTCACCGTCCTCACAGGAAAAAAATTTCTTCCTAATATTTAATCTAAATCTACTCTCTTTCAACTTCAAGCCATTACCCACTGTCCTATCACTACACTCCATGATCAACAGTGCCTCCCCATCTCTGCTGTAGGGCCCCTTCAGGTACTGGGAGGCTGCTATAAGGTCTCCCCAGAACCTTCTCTTCTCCAGGCTGAACAACCCCAACTCTCCCAGCCTGTCCTCACAGGGGAGGTGTTCCAGCCCTCTGACCATCTTTGTGGCCCTCCTCTGGACCTGGTCCAACAGGTCCATGTCCTTCTTATGTTAGGGGTCCCAGAGCTGGACGCAGTACTCACAAGAGCAGCATAGAGGGGAAGAATCACCTCCTTCAACCTGCTGCTAATGCTCCTTTCGATGCAGCCCAGGACACGGTTGGCTTTCTGGGCTGCAAGCGCACACTGCCAGCTCATGTTGAGCTTCTCATCAACCAACACCCCCAAGTCCTTCTCCTCAGAGTTGCTCTCAATTCTCCTTTTCCCATGTAATAGTGTTACCCAGGGGATTATCAGGGGGCAATACTTTTAATTTTACTAAGACTAAACCTCTTCTAGGAATGTTCTGTGTAGACTGAAGAAAGAAACAGAGGAATCTGTTTCTTTTGGACTTAATCAAAAATTAGGTAATCAAATTTTAAGCTGCAGAGTTAAGCAGATGCTTTGAATTTAAAAATAAGAGACCAAAGATTCATAATCGATGAATACTTTGCTACTGAAAATATCCAACTTTATTATTTCTCCCTCCAGAGAGAAAAAGCCTCAGAAAGAAACAAAACCCGCTATCAGTCCTCACATTCTAAGTGACCAAGGACAGCTTTTCTGTCCCCCCAGGCATCAGCTATGAACACTGCACTGGTTAAAGCCCACAGAGGAACTTCATCCTTATTTCTCAATCATCTGAAACAGATGGATATTTTAAAAATCACGCATTTGTGTTATATAACTCAACAAATAAATTACATTTACAGTGCAATAAATCCATTGCTGATGGACACACTTGATCAAAGGCTGCAGCTTTCAGTGCTGTATCTTGTCTGCTTCAATTTTTAAAGACACATATGTCAATCTCATTTCATATTTCTTGCAGGAAGCTGCATGATTAGATTTTCATTTATCTTGAAATATTGTTACCATTCTCAAGCTTTACGACGTCCTAGTTCTGTCTTTTTTTTTTTTAACTGCATTTCACAATTTGATGAGCCTTGCCATTTCGAAAGCCTTCTCAAAGAAGCAGCCAGCTGAAGCCAAAAGCTGCATTGTATGAAAATTATGCAGTCTAAAACTAATTTCTAAAAGTTTCATCCGAACTCCCAAGAGATTTCAGAAATTCAGAGTATTTATGTAACTGCCTTGTGTACTGCTTGACTAGATAAGTGGAAGAAAATCACTTGTTATGATCAATTGTGTTCTCTGCCTCATCTTTCCTTGACCCTTCATCTCTGCGTCTTTTCTGTGTAGGATATTAAAGAAAATCTGTGTTGTATTTGCCAGCAAGTTAATTATATTCTACTGAATTGTTGAGGTAAGTCAAGTTCTTATCTGTTCTAAATACTGTAAAAAAAAAATCAACACAATACATGCATTTGAAGCATAAGAAGGAAAAAAAGATCTGCAATGATACTAAACTACCAAAAAAACCAATTTACTGAACAGATAAATCAATCTTGGTAAATTGACTATTCTTCCTGTGACAAATACAGCTAGTGACATCATTACTCATTTTGCAGTGTAGCACACATGATGAATATCAAAATCTATTTCATAGATCTGCTTTAGCAGCCACATCATGTGTAAGAACAGCCATGTTCTTTGCATCTTTTAGACAGTCAGCAAGAGTACTATAATCTAATCCACAAGCTTCTTCAAATGGACTTCACTGAGGCTGCCTCTCCACTCCACTATCCTTCCAGCCTTGCACTTGGCCCTGCACTTTCCATGCAATCTCTTTTATTTTGGCTAGGAAAGTCACCGTACTCATGCTCAGACCAAAAGACCTAGTGGAGAGGAAGACACGCTGCACCTGGACTTCAAGAAATGGACTGCCTTAGCATTTACTTTGTTAGTGCTAATGTTCCACAATCTAAACTTGTAGCTGCCCAAGACTAACACTCAAAAAGTTACTGTCACAGCCAACTTTGGGAACAGACATCCTACTGCTTTCTCTTAACATGGCACCAAGGATCAGCCTCTAGCCCTGAACATCTTCCAAGGGACTTGGCTACATCTGTTGAATCCTGAAGAAAGTTTTCACGTGACCTTTGTGTTTCCAGCTCAGGTACACTCTGGCTGGCATTTCTGACCATCTGTATGGAGAAGATGTGAATGAACATCATCCTCCCCTGTGCACCAATTCCTTCGCAATTGGACTATGGCATTCTACCATTTAAATTATTTGGTGTACAGCGCACACACAAAGAAAGGTGCATGTGGATCCTTCTTGCTTGCAATTAATGTAAGTCAGTGTTCTCAGCATCAGGTCTAACTGCAGGATACCCCCACCATTCAAACAGCACAGCAAGAGGCATTTGTCTGAAGCACTCCTTGTAAACATTTTTGTTGTGAAATCAGAAGTCTTCGAAGTTCAGACTCTCCATGTAAATAACCAGAATGGAATTTTGGTTAAAAATTGATCTCAGAATGACAGCATACCCTTCTTCAGATTATACTCACACCAGTAACACTGTTCCCAGCTAGAGAGATATCCACCAGCACTAAGCACGCATTCTCCTGGTAGGCTTCAAATGGAGCTGCTAACAACTGCATTTATGAAAACTGTGCCCTTCCCTTACTGCATCTAACACAGAAAAGATATTAGCGATGCATACTTATGACCTATTCAGTTTGTTAAATGGGTGTTTAAATCGGAATGCAATTCACTGCATCAAGACCTTTACATGCTAGCCTTGTGCTTTAACTTGTAACAAAGACAATTTTGTTAAAGCTTGTCAGCAAACTAATTTCAAAAGCCCTCTGCAGTCCCTGAGAAAGAGAGCCTGTTGTCTCTAAAAGGGCAAAATCTGGGCAGCAGCTGGAGAAGGAAGAGTCAGTAGGGCCGTTTATACTTATGTCTGGCTGGGGTGAGACAAGTGCCTCCCAAGAGGAAAAACTGCAAAAGAAGAAAGATGTCAGTGTTTCAATCTTCTGTAGGAAGGAGAAGCTACATCCATGAGCTATCAAATACTAGAGAAGGATGAACTGACAGATGTACCAGGACAGGACAGGACAGGAAACAATACAGACTTGTTTACTGTACATCAAAAGAGAATCAGCAAAACAAACCCAAAAATCTGCAAGGAAGATACTCTAATCAAAATACAAAAGAAATAAAATCCACTGTGTTTTGCTACCTCTCAATAACCCGTAAAACTATTATATTGAAAACAGCAAGAAAAAAATATAGAAGAGCCTTTTCTATAAGAGACATGGTTGTCAACCAAGCCAATATGATTGCTGTCATTAATCAGTCACCTTTTGGGATGAGGTGCTTTATTTTTTAAAAGTTCTTGCACCCAAGTGACAACAGCACAACAACAAAAAAAAAAGATATATGTTCCATTTAAAACTGTCATATGCAAGTTACACAAATCAACATTTTCTCAATATGTTATATTAATCATACAATGCAGACTTGGACAAATCTTCTAAGTTAAGATAGAGAAAAACAGATTGAGTCATTATCCTACTAAAAAGTTACAGTAACCTAAAACAAACAAAAAGGCAAAACAAACCCAATGCAAAAAAACCCAACCAGAAAACCCACTATTTTTTCCTTAAATTACAATTAAACAGTTCTACAGTTTTAAGTCGCATGAGAAACTAAAAATATCAGGGAGAGTGATGAAGAGGTGACAGTGTGTTCTTTGGTGAAATTGATGGAAATATACACCTGGATATAAAAAAACTTGCACCATGAGGATGGCCAAACAGTGGGACAAGTCAGGCAGAGAGGCTGTCCCATCTTCCTCCTTGGAAGTTTTCAAGGCCCAACTGCACAAAGCCCCAAGCAGTCTGTCTGGCCCCACAGCTGACCCGCTTTGAGCACGAGGTTGGACTAAGGTCCCTTCCAGCTCAAAGAATCCTACCATCATCTACAAAACATTGATAGCCTTTCTGACATCATTAAAGCTGGAATTTTTCACTTTTCAACTTGCTTCGATTAAAAAATATAAAAGCTTAAAACTAAGCTACTATTCGGCTTTCCATTTGTAACACTTTCAGCAGAGCATGAAGAGCAGAAACAGTGCACCTCTTTAGCAAAGAGCAGCTGAAAGCCACAACCAATAAGTCACTTCAGATATAATATTCTACCTGGGAACAGCATCTTTTCCTTTTATTTAGTATGGGATTTCCAGTTCTATAATTCTTGACAGTATTACACAACTGTAGATTTGTAAAGGAAGTCAGATTTATATAACCTGTGGCAAAAAAATATTCGCTTGCCTCCTCTTCCTACTGAATAAAGGGACTGAAGCCTGACTTCTGTTTTATTTAAAAAGTAAAGTTTGGAAGACTTCTGAATGTCAATGCTATGATGCAACACATGGACATTTATCTTCCCAAGATTGGAGATACACAGTAAAACCTGGAGGTGATATTTTTCATCTCTGCTGCAAGGTGAACTGTTGAATACCAGGAAGACAAAAACAAGATGCACCTAGCTCTTGCAGAACAAATTAATGAAAACTACATTTTTCAGCTGAGGCAAATAAGCTACCTTTACATTTTTGGCTTTGCTAATTTTTTGTGGATTTAAACCTTGGTTTGATAGGTGCGGTATTTTTCAAGCTGCTGTTCCAGAGTTGGATGGATACATTTCTACGATGAGTTTACTTTTCTGCTTCACATCTTTGTCCTGCCCAATGTGCCCACACGTGCACCTTTACACCCGCATGCTGAGCTGGATCAAGGACCCCTCAAAGCCAGCTGTGTGGGCAAGCCAAACCAATTTGGCAACCATAAGGATGGTGAACACCAGTGCCGAGCTAGTTCAAAACAGGAGCATGGCAAAAAAACCTGCTGGAAGCGAGGGGTAGCTGCAAAACACAGAGGAGAGAGCCCTAGTAGCAAACCACACAGAACACAGCTGCCTCCCCAGGCCATTAGAAACCATTCCTTGTGCACAGGTGTACAGAGGAGAAACAAAGGCCAGGCAGCCCTGCTCCCCCTGAGCGATGCTGAGCCACCTCGGAACCCTCCTCAGCACCTCTGTGTGGCACCAGGGAGAACAAGTACCTGCAGGCTGGCAGGAGAGGAGCTGCCTGGCTGAAGAGAGGGTTTGCTTCTTTTGTACCTTTACAACAAACCAAAACAACCAACCAACCAAGCCCCAGAGAGCCTCTCTCTAAACATTTATTCTCCCTTGGAGGAGACCCGCTTGCTGTACTGAGGAAGCAGAGGCACAGAGGCAGCACGCTTACGTCCCTCCTGAACTTAGGGCCAGACACTCATGGTGCACTAAGAGCGTCAGAAAAATATTTAGGCTTGCCCAGTTGTGCCATTTTCCGAGTCACCACACCCAGACCCCATCTCAGCCACAGAAGCAAGAAACAATCCAAGCATTCCTCCTCAGCCTGTAACAGCAAGACAGACTTTGTTTTGGTGGTCTGGGCAACGGCTGGTGTTCCCCTGCCTAAGACACCTAGGAGTGCTCTTGCAGGGTTTCCCATGATAAATGATAATGCAGGAACACTGCTATGCTCTGAACAAAATGCTAGTTCTGTTAATACTCTTAGCAGCGTGAATCTCCCCTTAGTGTTCTTAACCAAAACAGAGCTACAAGAAAAAAAGATTATTTTCCTCTAACTACAGATTACAGAGATAGCTGCATGTTCTTAAATTCTGGGAGGAGAGGGAAGATGTGTGTAACCAGCGGTTATACTTCACTAGGTGAGGGCACTTTTCCCTTTTCAGGAAAGCTGCAAGCCTTGACAGTGTTCTCATTAAAACTATATAAAAATGGTGACTTTTCACAGCATGATCATTTGAACACATCTTTCTAGATCTCCAGTACTACCTTTTCCTTAGAAAATGCACCCAAATGTCAGGCAGAATTCCCATCTGCATATTTTCTCACTCTTGTATCCAATCTTTTACGCCACTACAGCTAGGTAAGAAAGGGTATTAGGGAACGTGCCAGTCTAGTGCTGGCCACATTTCTTCAGTCCATGGACAAAATAAATTGAAGTAAAGAAATCAAAACTTTAAAAGCAAAGATGTATGAAGGGAAAGGAAAAATCACAGAGGTTAACATGCACGGGGATAAAACCAGCACTGGTTACAAAACATCAGAGTTACCATAGCCGGTCTTTTTCATGCAGTTTAAAGTTCCTTTGAGTCCTATAGCCGATACAGTATGAAAACAGTCAAGCAATATTAAGGTCTGACAAAATTAACAACTGCATGTTGAGCAAATGGACTTCCTACAGAAGAGTTCTTGGAGTTTGGTGTTAGACTATAAATAGTTGTCCTAAATATACATTGCCTGAAGGTTGTCATCTGTAAAGCCAAAGTGACTTTGAGACTAAGTCAGCTACATACAACCACATACAGGAATATTTAATGGGTTCAGCTATTAGACACTGATTCTGTAACTGAAACCTTAACGTTCTCATCAGTAAAACTGGGCTTAAAAATAAATGCCCATGCATTTTAGTAGATACGTAAAAAGTATTCTGCTCTGGACTTAGGAAATCTCAGGTCTGAGAATGAAAAAAGGAAGATGATAAAATACCATTCTTTCTGATACCCGAAAGCATTCTCATCTATTTTAATTTTAACATTTTAAGGCATCACAGTCAAGATTATTCAGTTAAGCCATTAAAATACGTTTTTAAAGCATCAACCTAAAAAGTATAATGAATTCTGCTTGCAACATTATGCCTTTGGTAACACTAAGAAGTACATTACAGTTGTTAGATAAACCAAATTAATAGATAAAAATTCTGTCTGTTTCTTAGAAATTAACAGCTGTGAACAATTCCTGAAAACTGCGATTGCTAGGGTTAAACTGCAAACTGTATTTTGACAAGCTATCAGTACAGACAAAATTCTTGCAAACATCATGCAAGATAAAACCTGTTCAAAAGCTTGTTCAAACCACCCCTCCTTTGCAGCAACACTAACTGGCCAAGTCTATCAGTGAAAACTTTGGTGCTTAGTGTTTAAGGCTGTAAAGACTTCTTTAGTGTAGACTTGAACTGTAGAGTTTAAAAATGAAACAGGGTTGCTTTTTTTTTTTCCATAAAATCGTAGCATTTTATATCCTGTGACAAACCTGTTAGAAGATAGATTGCCCAAGCTATTATGGAGGATAAAGCCAAGAGAAGTAGTCTGATCATTTATCTTCCTTCCTTCCTTCCAGATAACCCATATCATTTAATATCTTATTGCAATGCAAGAAAACTCTTAAGTTTTTGAACAGTGGGTCATAAGAATAAGTCTAATTAACTCCTCAAATAAGGAAAAAAAATCATCAGCAAAAAAAAGGAAATAAATTGAGGTATTCATCCTTCAGCTGAGGATGATACTGGAATAACAACCTGGAACAAAAACAAACAAACAAACAAAAAAACCAAAAAAAAACCACGAAAAAAAAGATCAATGCACCTTATTACACTAGCATGGGCTTATGCTGGCTGCAGTGAATGATCATCATCAAGCCTCCTAAGGATCCAATCATACCTTTGTCACCTGATGCAAACATACAGTAGCTTTTTAAAAAGTTAATTTTTAAAAGAAAAATATTGTTTCTATACCTTAAGATCTGAAAATCAGTGTCTTGCAGGCCTTACTGTAAGCCCAGCAGCCTCTCTGTAACAGCGTAACAGCAAAACTGTAACCAGGTTCCTCTGATTACCTGCAGTCCCTGTGCGCATTTCACCACACACATATATTCAAGTCAGCTTGGGTTTACAAATTATGCGCTCCTGGGAAATATTGCCAAAACAAACACCTCCCAAAGAGGCACAAGGCATCTCTCACATCTCTCAACCACAAGATGCAGGCATACAGGAGTCAGAGAAAGGGAATGTAGGACAGATGAAGTGGGCTCAACGACAGCAGATTTCTAAGAATTGTAATTATTTTTAAAGTAGGCCAACCCCCAGGACATATTCATTTCATCCAGAAAAATTAATCCAGCCTGCTCCCTGCCATCCTCTTTTCCCAAGGCCCCTCAGGCATACACAAAGATTAAAGGCTACATGAACTATCATTGCAGACTGCTCCCTTTTATCACAACACCTTGACAACTCCCCTGTCATCACCAGCCTTGGTAAAAGATAATAATGGGAGCAAAACTTGGTAACTCCCCGAGAGGTGACTGACATGACTATTCATGGAAAAGGCAAGTCTGCTTTCTAATACAGCAACTCTGCACCTTACAGAGACTCCACATCTTTTGTTTCCCTACGTGAAATAACGGTGATGGTATCGACACTTTGGATTCTGACTCACTGCTCCACATGTGAGCACTCAAGATTCTCATCGTACATTGCCAAAGCTGGGCCAGAGCAGCTGTTTGCCTCAGGTTTGACAAAGTCTTCTCCCCGTCTTGATTGCAGTGCCATGGATAGCTGCCCTCCTTGAGGGTGTTTTTTCTGCTGGTGTCCCTGAAGGACAAGCTCACACCCTGACCTGCTCAGAGAGCTTCACGGCCTCACTGTCACATCAACGCTTCATTGCTTTCCTCAGCCCAACCGTTCTTGTACTGTTTACATAGTGAAAAAAATAAGCAAGTCTTAAAGACAAATATTTTAGATTAGTATTGGAAAACACAGAGAGGGACAGAAGACCCAAGGTGTCTTCAACTCTTAGACACCAAGATGACACAAATACATCCCAGAAACTAATCTGCAGTCTTATTTCAGATGCCCAGGGCCAGAATACCTCCACAGAAGAATACTCAAGACCACTTTACACACAGTAAATCTCATGCCATAGGAGTATTTTACATTGAATGAAATATCAGCATCTGGAGCAAAAAAGAGGCAGGAAGAGAGTCTTCTCCCTCACAAGGAGGAGCTGGGGCACAGTAAACCCACATGCCATCCTTTGGGATCCTCTCTGGTCAGAGGCAGGTGATATAGTTACAGAGAGTGACTGAAAGCTCATATTCCATCAAAAGAAGCAAACAGAAAAAAACCTACCTCCCACCCTTTCCCACCTCAGGGCACCACTGAGATACTGTTTTTAAGCTAATCACTAGTGAAGGTGTCGGTTCTGCACAGGAAGAAGATATTTCATAGAGGGGAGGAAAACAAAGGTGGAGAATGTGGAAGAGGTGAGAAGAAACCAACATATTTCATAGCTGCTGTTTAAAGCTTCTCAGAGGCTTTGGCATATTAGAATAACACAGTGGAAGATGGATTAGCAAAGCCAGAGCAGGTGAAGCAGTCTAAGGAGCATGATAAATGCACCATTGACACATGCATGCCTTATAAAAGACATATATTACAAGCCTTGGAGAGCCAACTTCCAGGCCTCATTTAAGTGAGAGTGTAGCAAATCTTTTTTCAAGACTAAAGCATGCAGAGAACAATTAATTTTCTCTGAAGAATACATTATCTCAATATTGTCTTTTTTTGGTCTTCCTTCCTTGATAGGAAGGATAGAAAACTCAAGACATTGCTATATCAGATGCTTTTTAAGAGGGAGCTTCATTACTTGTTTTGGTTTTACTTCAAAATGTTATGACAGAGGAGGCATTTTCTACAGCCAACTTAAAATGATACATACCTCTTTCTTTGATATATCTAGAATTCTTATTAACTAGCTCAAAACAAAAACATTATTTAAATATCTCAAGTCCATACAGGCAGGAACTGAGAAATAAAATGGAGTGCTGTTATGCTTCAGCTCTATTGAAATGTTATTCCCTGTTTTCTTCAGTCATCCTTAAGAGGCAAATATTTTACTACAGTTTAAAACCAAAGCAAATGTTAATCCACAAGTTGTGAAAAAAAAATTGTTCAAATATGAAACAAACTATATTCACTTTCATTAAAAATCCTGTATTTTTTCTAAAGCAAACTATTTAATGTAATAATTTCTGCCCTATTAAAAAAATCAACTGCATTTGCTCAAGTCAGAACAGCTCTTGCTGAGCCATTTTTATTGCCAATTTTTTTAAAGACAACAAAATAAGTAAGAAACTTTGTGGGCTGAGCCCCATCTGCTTATGCTTTAATTTCATTAACAATTATATTTTGAGACCTTCAACTGTAAAGAAAGTTTTCCAAATGTAAACAGCATGTAAACTGGTATACTGTTTTTACCTTATACCTTCCCACAATTCTCTCCTGCTGTGCAGGGGTTTACCGTACATTGGTGCTGACTGCTGCTCTTTGCAACTGAGCATTCCACAAGGAAATAACAGAAAAAGCTGTAGCTTAGGAAAGCCAGAGCAGTACTAAAAAACCCATTACAGGAGTCAGTGATTAGAAGGAAGGATTGAAGAAGAGGTGGTAAGAGAGAAACTTAAAAGAAATACAGACCACCACAGAGCAACAAACAATTAGCATATTATAACACAGAAAATTAAAAAAAGCCATTTGTTCTGTGAATTGCAGGAAGCACACTTAATTGCTGCTTAATATGATCCTTTTTTTAAGCATCATTTCTTCATTTTTTGGT
Source organism: Syrrhaptes paradoxus (assembly GCA_013400615.1). Lineage (NCBI taxonomy): Eukaryota > Metazoa > Chordata > Aves > Pterocliformes > Pteroclidae > Syrrhaptes > Syrrhaptes paradoxus. The sequence goes on from VZTO01028187.1 coordinate 211,375, forward strand.
TTAGGCATGAAGTATGTATACAGCCTGATAAGAATAATATTTTTATTTTCACATAGAAAGTCAATGGGTTTTCAAAAAATAGGAATTTTGTGCTATAAAATGCATCCCTAGGAAAGTACCAACCTATTTCAAAACTAGCTCACGCTAAGCAAAGAATTTGTTTTTTTTCAAATTTCACAACTACCAGTTCAAATTGTCCATGCAATGAGTAAACACTGCAAAACTGTTTAGTTCCAAGCAGGGGGGAGAACAGTAAGGATATTTATTTGAAAAACAAAGTTAGAATAAAAGTATCAGCCTTCTGTTCTACTTCTTTTTACAATTATTAACAACAGAACACCCCTTTTCTACAAAAGCACGTACATTCCCAGCAAGCTCCTTCAAGCAGGAGGCTACAATCAAACTGATAAATCCCAATCCAGAAATCTGCTATAAAGCACAAGCTTAACCTTTGGTTTAAGTTTACAGAAATCTACAGCGTTTTTTTTTTTTCCCCCTAAAACCTATATTAAGTGAAGGGCCAGAATACACCCAAATCCAAGCTTAAACCATATCACAGGTTGCAAAAACATGCACACCACTGGCTGCTTGTTGCTCCCCTTTGTTGGACCATTCTGGCAACATCTTCCTTTCTGAACACAGGACCATGGCATTGCTATTAGTGACGGAGGGGGAAACTTCACTCACCAAAACAGTGTCTAAATCTAGAGCACTGTGGGGCAAAGGTGGGCTGCTAAAGGCAGATTCAAGCAAGATTAAGTCCCTTTAATACACAAAAAGATTAAAGAAAAACTGATGGAGGAGGCGGCCTTTTAAGCAGCATGTTCCTATTTTTAAACTAATTGTTTACCTTTGTTTTCTATACTTAAGGAGGAAATCTAGTAATTAAGTGCAACTGTTACCATTCTTGGAATCCTTCACTCAGATTGCATGGCCTAGTTTCTGCAAAAAGCATCCCTCCCCGTCCCCCCCCAAGGTAGAAGTCAAACCTATTAATGTAACAGCTTATCCTGCCCTATTTCCACTTGGCAGTCTCCCATAATGCTGATTTAATATCTGACAAAAATAGGACAAAGACACTGTCATTTTTCATTAGGGAACGTCAGCTCAATACAACCAATTTTAACTCTGTTGAGCTTGGGATAGGGAAGGTGCATGCTGCTTGGCCATGTGGTGAAAAACCCGCATATACCCTACTGTATATGACATGTCTTCTTCTCAAGGCTGGCATCCTGATGACCCACTGCACCTTTTCTGATAACTAAATTTATCAGCACCAGAATTTCTACTACAGCTTAGCCATCATCTCTTAATTCACCACCTTTAAAATAAAGAGTTAACTGTGACCTAGATTTTTTTTATTTTAAAAAGGACTTTATTACATGCTATTTTTATTGTCCCCTTGTTTGGCCACTAAGCAGCACAAATTACAACTTCTGTTTTTTGGTGTTGTTTTGTTTTGCTTGTTTGTTTTTTTTTAAAAAACAAATTACAACCTACCCAACCACTTGTGTTCCTTCCTGATTTCTGTGATCTTACTCATGGCTTCCCCATTAGGTACAGTAACAGTGCAATAATTTTACCTGTACGGTTCCCTAAAGGGACACAATTACAAAGTTTTTTGCTGCATAACCTCACCTATGAGAGCGGAGCCACCTTTCATCCTATGCTGCAGATCCTGCCAAAGGTTTCCTGGTTCCTTTTCCTGCAATGGGATTCTTAAAAAGCAAAAGCCAGCCTTTAATTAAGATCTTTCATTTGCCTCGTGTTAGGACAAAAGGTAACACCTGGGGCTAGAATAGGACAAAGGGAATTGCATCACATACATATAAAATGTTGTGGAAAAAAGGAGTAGACATTTGCGTAATTAATAGCCTTGAGATACTAATGAGATACTTACCTAACTTATTACAAGGCATCTTAATGACAAAAGAGTTCAAGAAAGTTTTAATACAATCTAAGTATGTATACATAAATTGTGAGAATTATGTAGGGGTTTTTTTCCACTTTTTTCCATTTCTTCACATTATTCAGGAAACCACTTTGTGGGCATTTATTCTGCAACATAACTGGAAGCATTTGTCGAAAGATTTCACTTTTAGTGTGATAGGGACTCCGATTTTTACACTTTCCCAAGGGTGACAGATTTTTACAAGCTTTTTCAAAGCCAATTTAGATGAAAGCACAAATTAAAAAGAATTAGCATTTAATATCTCAAAACATTTTGCCCATTACTGTCACTAGCAACACTAAAGACAACTGTAACAAACAGAGAGGGAAAATAAAGTGATGCTTACTTCCAAGAACAACCAGACTTCAGCTATAGCAAGCTCACTGCTGACCTGTGCACAGATTTCAAACAAAACTCACTGAATGTGAAAAATTTGTCAAGGTGTTAATTTCTGCTGAGTGTCACACAAGAAGTAGTGAGTTACTACGGCTTTGACTGCAGAAGGCAGCATGCCTATGTCTAGCCCTGCAGCTGTAGGGAGCTTTTCACACCCAGATGATGAATGATTGCATTGAGCTTTCAGGTAATGGTGGAGTGGTAGAACTGACGTGGCATTCCTTGTGCTAGGTCTCACCCAACTACAGAAAGGCAAACTACTAATAAAAGTGACTGGCATATAGATAACTATACAAAGCAACTGGAGAGAGTGAGAGATTATTGTGGTATTTGATCACCTGTTAACCACAATGTATCACATTTTTACCAAACTCAGACAACTTGAATCCCTTCACTGCTTAACACCACCTTCCCTGTTATCATCTCATTCCGATTCCCGCCTGTCCTCCAGTAAAGATATCAACGTCAAATTCCTGCATCTCAGGTTCTCCCCTAAGCACATTTGCTGTTACTCCTTAAGGGAAAGTGGAGAATTTCCACTGGGACTTCCACTGCAAAGAATCCAATTTAAATCACAATAACACTTCAAGTTCAGTCTGCAATTTGTCATTAAGTTCTCAGTGACAATCCAACCAAGGCATATAGGATATTACTGGTCCTTAAAGCAGGGGAGAAGGAGTGTCACCAGAAAGCTCATAAGCCATCCATTCAGCTTTTGTTTCTTTTTTTCCTAACTCCTCCATACCATAAATTCTCCACCTTCTAATGGCCATGTGGGAATTGTAACATTTAAATGTTTAAAAATTTAAACTTGTTGGTTGGTGAGGGCCCACAGCCCCAGCTGCACGCCCATCATCTGTTTCCCTGAACCAGAGGGACGTGCGAGAACTGCCACCTGCACCAGTGCCCTCAGCAGACCCTCCCTCCCTGATTCAAGGGCAGCTGCTCCTCCCTTGCTACGGCACGGCTGCCGTCACATCTGGCAGCAAGGACAGCCAACTGTCCCAGCAGGGGGATGAGGGTATAAATGTCTAAGGGTGGAAGTGGAAGACTGTGACCTCAAAAGATCCTCTGAAGTTACAGAGCACTGCGAGCACACCTGGTGTAGGAGATGCATGCACTTTCAGGGTGGCAGGAGGAAGGGGACAGTTGTCCAATGACTTATACACACAAAAAAAAACCCTGGGAACCCAGTCCAGAAAGTCTGAGGACTGTTGATAAAAAAATACTCCCTAAACAAGAGCCCATTAAGAGCATGCCACTTCCAGACACAGCAAATTAAACACCTTTAATATGCAGCAAGGCAAGGCGACAGCAGTCCATGGGTGGCTCAGGCACAGTGGCCATGGGCTAGCCAAAGCTGGGAAATACCCACAATATTGTAATGCTTCAAAGCTGAAGCACCAGGTTCCCAGGTGCAAGGCCAGGCAGCCTGTGATGAGATTTCAGAAAGCTCTCCTTGCTGCACAGAGAAGAGGGCAGAACGTCATTTATTTTGTAGGTTTTGCAATCTCAGTACCACAATTCTGACTTGTGCCAAGTCAGTTGCACACTACCAGCAAATCTTTTACTACCTTCCTAGCCTCCAGAAGGGGATAAGTAACAAGCTGGACGCTCTTTCTTACTTTCCTTCATACGGAAAAACGAACAGGGTCCTTTCTATCACCTTCTTGGAGTGCTCCAGTGAAGATCAGAGGAAGTAAGAGACCACTGATCATACCACTACCACACAGACCATGCAAAGTTGTGCTCTGAGCTTTGCCTCAGGTAGGCTAAACAGATCTTAAAAAAAAAAAAATCTTAACAAAAAAAACCCAAGAAAAAGGAAAAAAACCAAACAAAAAACCCAAACCACCAACATCAATTATACATAGCTTTTAAAGCTTCAGAATACTAATTTTGTCACTTTAACACTTTGTAAGTGGTCAGATTTGTAGAGTTAAAGCTGACCCATACTGCATTTACTCCTCCAAATATGCCATTTTCAACTTTTCAGTAATGAATCTTTCTTTACCGTTTCAGCCCATTGATTCTGCCTGCTGCACTACCCACTCCTCCATGGCACCAGCTTTTAAGCCTGTACCTCTGAGGGTGATTATTAGTAACACATCTCGCTGGAGACCAACAAGTACTGTAGATGGGATCCCTACAGCAATCTTCTCATGATGAATAGCCTCAATCATCTCCTGCTAGCTCCAAAACTGTGATTCCTTGACCCAGAGGAGCAGAAGGTACCAGAAAACACCGAAAAGACCCCATAACATACACGTAATAATAAATCAATGATTCTACCTAATCTTTTCCCACAGCCACAAACAAGAGTGTTCCTGCCTAAATCTTCAGTACCCTTGTAATCCTTACTATCAGATAGCAGGTGTCCTTACACAAAAGCAGATATGCTTTTAAAGACTCTGAAGACAGACCTTAATATATTTTCATTGTTTCTATTTGGTTTAGATTGGAAACTAAAATTTCCTTAGGACAAGGATTATCTTACTCTTTATATTTCAGATAATGCAGATAAATAAACACTTAACCTCTCCCTCTGAATCCTGCAACCATTTTTTTCCTCAAATGGTATCCTGCAGAAACAATGCTCCACAATCAGGTTACCTGGAGAAAGGCTTTGTCTCCCCAACTTCTGAATATGCTTTCAGTGAACATACACATCTGCGGTAGTCTTCTATCAAAAAGAAAGGTCTTATCTCCAACTGTCTATATTACTGTTATTACCTCTGTGTTCTCTCATTTCCTTCCTGAACAGACACTTCTCCACTTTCACTTTTTCTTTGAAAACTCTCTATACATTAATCATCTTGCCACTCCAAAAGATCTCTGAAATCTTTTAAGATCAGGAGAAAAAATGTAACAAAATATTTGAAGGGAAAAAATACTTTTTAAAAAGGTGTATAGTTATAACACTACTGCAGGATCTTCAGTATTACCTATACTTGTCTGCTGCTGAAAGCAAGAGAAGAGTTATAAACATAAAAAGAACAACACAGTAGAACTTTTTATCTGTGCTTCTTTAATGCCTTGGTGTTATTAAAACATGTCCAGGGTTATGGTGCAGAGAGGGAAAGGTACTGCCTGAGGTTAGCTGTAAGAAGTTACATTCTATTTTAAGCTGGTACTGTCCAAGGAGGAATTTTACATTTGTTGGCTAGAGCTTTCAGCGCAAGCAAAGGGAGGAGGGTGTTGTACAGGAAGAATAAGAATTATTCTGTTATCTTTAGCTTAACAAACTTTCTGGCAGCTAACAACAGAGCAAACACACACATTTATTTGACTGAACAAAGTGCAGACCAGTGTATTTCAGAGAAGCAGTTGTGATTAAACTCCCAGTTCCAACATGCTGAATCTGTACCAAGGCTGCGTCTGCTTCTAGGTGTGGCAGGGAGCACACCCCCAGAAGGTACCAGACCACCTGATGGGGTCAGCGTTGCCTCACCTAGCAGGATGCAGGATACACAGGATGTATTCCTGGGCTCTCCCAGCTCCCTCAAAATATGTTGGAGCACTGCTAGTAGTGAGGCTGCTCACTCCTGTTTAACTAGCATTCATCAGCTAAGCAGCTTCTGAGGAGGAAAGCAGCCCAAACCAAAACAATAGTTAATTTCCCAGAAAATGATGAAGCTGCATGTGTTACCCACTTTCGTATATATCACAACCATAAATAAACAGCTGATCTAGCTAATGAACCACATATTCTGTTTAGATTTAATCTTTGACAGTGTTTACTTAATATAATTATATTTGTTTCCAACAAAGATTGAATTATTTCCTGAGGTGGCTGTCGTGGGTATTTCCTCCTCCAGTCAAGGCAGGAGTAATCAAGACAGAATGTTGCTTTATCAGGAGCTGGACTGTAAAAACTATTCCGACTCCTTTACTGTCATGCGCATCAGATAGAAACTGCTTACAAATTAGACCTCACATGCGAATGGAGGGTTCAGCTCAGAAGTATCCAAGTGAAAGCCTTCAGGCTCATGAAAAAGGACAGCATGATTCATTACAGCACGTTAGTTAATTGACAGAGCATGAACACTGTAGGACTGCAACATTTCAGTTGTCACCTCAAAATAGTTGCCTGAAGATGGTCACAACCCTACACACCAAAACAATCATAACTATTTTTTTTTTCCAGAAGATGTCCCTTTACAGGTCTATTACCCTTTCCTAAGTAGGAAAGGTAATTCAACTGGTTTTGAGGTGAAATGTTTACTGCCTGACATTTTCATGGGAGGTATGCAAATAAAATTCCTAAAGATTTTTCTGTACACAGAAAAACTCATGTTGTGACTAGAACAGATTACAGAAACTTCACCATTTAATAAACTGTCTATCTCCAAAAGAACCGCTATGGCCTATTATCTCAGCAGTAACTGCCAAGATACAGCAAACTATAACAGCTTCAGAAGACAGAGAATCTGCTGAAGGAGCCCAAAGTAATTTCCAGTTTTCAAAAGCAAGAATTCTGTCAGCTTGCTTGCTTGCTTGCCGTGATTATTCAAAGCAGCCCACTAGAGAGGGCCAAGATCATTAGTGAACACATCATAAAAGATCACTTTTAAAGATAATTACTGTAAAATGTTATGACTTTATCAAGATTAAAATTACCTTGACTATTCTTACTTCAAGCAGATCTCCTGAATTCCAGTTACATTACACAGTTCTAAAACATCTGGCAAAAACGCAAAAAGCACTTTGACTCTTTCTGAGCTGCTGATGTCAAAAGTCAGATTATTCTCAACTGACTAATGCAAGGCCATAGGGAGGATCACTCCCCAGACCATTTTGCCTGACCTCCTGAAGCATTTCTAGAGGTTCCTCTCAGCCGAAGTGCTCGCTGTCCACCCTGCACCGCACAGGTCACCCCACCATTTCTGGGTGGGAGTTCTGCACTGCCAGCACGATCAGTCCAACGCCTTTCAGCTTCCCGTCTGCTGTTCTTAAGTTACCTGATCTGCTGCTTCTCCTTCCAGAGCCTGCCGTTTGGTTCAGTGAAACGTCAGGAGGCTGAGCCGTGGCGGCGGGCTGGCGGGAGAGGGGCTCACCTGCCCCCTTTGGGGAGGCACAGGGGGGACCCTCGCAGGACACTGGCAGCTCACACCAGCACCGTTATTTTCGGGATGTCAGAGCCCCCAGAGGACACACGGACCCACGCTGTCAGGGTGCCCACGGCACCGCCGGGGGAGGTCCCGAGGACGGGCCCCGCAAGGGCACTGCACACTGCACCGGCGGCGTGCTCCCAGGCCAGCTCCTCCCGGGGCTGCGGCGGCTCCACACCGCCTGGGGCGGGGCGCACCGGACCGGACACCCGCCGCGGCCAGCCCGGGCAAGAACGCCGGCGCCCAGCGCGGCCGCACGCTCACCCGCGTCCGTCCCGGGGGAGCTGGCTCCTCGGCGCGGGGCGACAACGAGGACCAGAGCAGCAGCAGCCCCAAGAAGCTGCCCGCTAGNCCGGCCGCCGCGGCTCTGCGGCAGCTGCTCTCCTGCAGCTTTCCTCCCGCCGCCGCTGCACGTACAAACTTTTTTTTTTTTTCCCCTTTTCTTTTTCCCCTTTTTCCCTCCCCGCTCCTCCTCCTTGCTGGCAGGCTCCCCGCCCGCCTCCCCGTGGAGCGCAGTGGCCGGTGCGAAGCAGGAAGTAGCCGCCGCGGGAGCCGCGGTTCCACGTGGCCGCCCGGCACCGGGGCGGGGGCGGCTGGCGGCGGGCCGCCGCTCCCGCGCCACCTGCTCCCGGACGGGTCGCGGCTGGGGGCGTTCACCGCCCGGCACCCCGCCTGCCAAACGGGAAGGAATGGGAGAGCTCGAGGGGGGTTTTGGCTTTTCTCATCTAAGGTGGGGGTCAACTCCGCTCCGGGCACCGACCTGTAAAAATCGGGGTGCAAACGCCTGGCTTGAGTGATGGTCATAGAGCCAGGGTAACTCAGGCCCCTTAATTACTGTGGGCAGCCTGGGCTGAGCAACACACAGGTATGTATGTGTTCAGGACAGCCTGTAAAGTCAACCGATTTTTCCTGCGGATGGCAGATTGAGTAGGAGATTACAGAGATGTTATCAGCCCTTAGCTTGTGTGTATTTTGTTAGTAATTTTCTGCACTAAAAGTTAGGCATCCTATTTTGTCCTTTGAGGAGTCTCACACCTGCACACGCATGCACAAACCTGATTATTGAAGCACTCCACAGAGCACAGTGGTGCAAGAATAATACTTCCAATATAATACTTTTGCCTTTTCTGTGTATTCTGTACTATCCACTTGCTTTGACATTTTTCAGTTCTTAAGTGCACTGGGAGGCTATCAGATCCAAGGATGCTGAACATTAACCTTCAATGATAAGCACTGTAGAAATAAAACAGGATATCACACCCTGAACAGAATCACTTTGGAGGAAAAAAAACCAACAACCCACACCTAAGTGACCTTTGTAGTTGGACACACCTAGACAGAAGTCTTTGTTTATTCATATGACTTGTACAAGTGCTGTAGCACTGTCTGATTTTTCTTTTTTTTTTTCCCATTCTGTAAGATCCTGGTATGAGACACAGCCAAATGGGATGTTTAAAGCATGGGCAACAGCTCTAATCCTTCCAAGTGTTTGCACAGCCCTGTGACTTCCACAGGTCCCCAGAGGTCTTTTCCCAAAGCCCCCTCCCTGTTTGTGGTTGCAGTAACCACACAGACATCCCAGCACAAAGGTTTATGTGACTGTTTTTAGGTAGGTAACAGCACCTGCACAGCACTAGGGGAACTGGGTTTTATTTGCTGGGAGAGGCATAGAGTGAAGTGCCTGGCTCTGAACAGATCCTTTGGCTCACTGAGCACAGTAGGAAAAGGCAAATTGGGGCTACAAACTGTGACGCTCTGCAGGTGGTCAGTGAAATATGGGACTGTTTCCCCCACCTCTTCTTTCACTGCTTTCCAGAGTTCTTACTGCAGCAAAAGGTGCTGTTTTTTCCCTTGTTTTATTCTCCATTTTTGGGATTGCTTTTTTACTGTGTTGTGCTGGTGGTCTAAGCACACTCAAGAGGAGAGAAAAAAAAAGTTACTCTTACACTGCACAGAGGTTACTCTAAAACTGGCTGCAGCCATGTGATGTGATACTGCTCTGCTGATGCTTGTCAAAGCTGTGAGTGACAGGGACAGAGCCCACTGTGTGTGAGCCAATACTACGAGTTCACATTTGTAAGGCTGCCCAAGGAAACTTAATTTTTTTTTAATGGAGGATTACTTTGTGCAGAAGCCCATGGGTGAATGATGATTATCATAGAGCTGCACACTTGAAGGTGACCAGGAGCTTTGTTGTGTTTTGGTTTTGGAAACTACAAGTCTCGCTGTCAGTGAACTCCTGCATTCGCTGTCCAAGGACAGTGGCTTCTCCACCTGGCATCTTAAAAAACCCCACCTTTTGCTCTAGAGGAGAAGTAGTTGATGCCCACTGGGAGGCAATGAGAATCAGTGGACAGGGTGTTCATGCCAGCCAGCCCCTCTCTCCTAGAACTGCCATTGACAGGAGACTGGACAACGCATCCTCTTTCAGTTTTACTGTTACACCTGCCTGCTCTGGTCCCTCCACCACAGGGAGCACCATCCACCTCTTTTTCCTGATGCACAGGCCATACAGTCTGACTCCAGAAGTACCAGGTTAATACTGACCTTAGAAGTAGTTTTTTTTTTCAGTTTTATCCTTATTAAGGAAGAGTTGAAGTTTAAATTCTGCACTTATACTTTCTCCTATGTAGTAAAGTGCCTAAAAATACCTGCAGAGCATATTTTCACTCTTGTTGAATTTGTACCTGTTAAGACAGAAAATTAAAATTAAAAATAGCTTTGGATTGTCTCCATTAGCATTCAAAACCACTTTTAAAAGTTTTTTACGGCCTGGAGAGGGAGGGAAGAGAGTGTTAAACATGAATTTTTGCCTCTCTCAGTTGCAAAATACTGTATAAACCATGATGCTTTTACTCCCCAGACAGTGCTAAAACAAGACACAATCCTGACTGTTATTAGGGAGTTAATCAATCTCTGTTAGACTGATATTCAGTCATTCAAGCATTTCTAACAGACTGGCAACTGTCATAATGTTTGTATCTATATGTGGATGTGTCTGCTGCTTGCTGCATGGAAATCATATGTTCACTTCTCCATATGCCTCTAAATAAATATCCAATGGTGTTTAAGTCATTACAAAGCTTTGCTGCTCTTGAACCAGAGACCTACAGTGACCTGGAGGTGAAGTATCTGATTACCAATCCCCTAAGCCATGCAGTTGCCTTATTGCTGGGGATTTGGGGGATGGTGTCTGGAGCAGGGTCACTAGCAAATATCAAAATCTCATACAATTGCTTACATTGGAGAAGCATCAGGATCTGGATATGCCTCTTAACCCGTCCAGAATATTTGGCCATAATAAAGCACTCTGCTTGTTCACTAATGCAGCATTTGAAAGGAAATTCCTTTAGACTTCTGTATGTATCCAGATGAAAATCATGTGATACAAAGTTCCATAATACAACAAGCTGCCTGTACCTAAAATCCCCCGTTTTTCTCATCTGTGGGTTTTTTCCTCATTCTCCTTTGTAAAACCTGCAAGTCAGAGACTATCTTCGCTTTCTACTGAGGGCAGTGAGCACACGATAAAAGTGGGTTTTTTTCACGTAAATACGTTCTTTGAAATTAGCAATGGATTGTAGACCTCAAGCAATTTCACTTTCCTTAGAAGTTTCGAGAATTAACTACTAACACCTCATTTAGTGCAGTATTTCATTACGTGTGGTGGGTTGACCCTGTCTGGGTGCCAGGTGCCCACCAAAGCCGCTCTATCACTGCCCTTCTCAGCTGGACAGGGAAGAGAAAAACTGTAATAAAAGGCTCGTGGGTCAAGACAAGGACAGGGAGGGAACACTCACCAACTATCATTATGGGCAAAACACACATCAACTGTGGAAAATTTAATTTAATTTATTACTGATCAAATCAGAGTAAGATAATGAGAAATCTTAAAAATCTTAAAAACATCTTCCCCTCACCCCTCCCTTCTTCTTGGGTTTAACTTCACTCCCCATTTCTCTACCTCCTCCCCCCAAGTGATGCAGGGGGATGGGGAATGGGGGTTGTGTTCAGTTCATCACTTTGTTTCAGCTGCTCCTTCCTCCTCAGGGAGAGGGCTCCTCACACTCTTCCTGTGCTTCAGTGTGGGGTCCCTCCCACACGATGCAGTCCTTCAGGCACAGACTGCTCCAGTGTGGGTCCCCCATGGGGTCACAAGTCCTGCCAGCAAACCAGCTCCAGACTGGGCTCCTCTCTCCACAGGGCCACAGGTCCTGCCAGGAGCCTGCTCCAGCTCAGGCTTCCCATGGGGTCACAGCCTCCTTAAGGCATCCACCTGCTCCAGCATCGGGTCCGCCCTGGGCTGTAGGTGGATCTGCTCCACCGTTACCTCCATGGCTGCATATTCCATATTTCCATATTACTACTTCCGATCTAAGGCGAGTTGGCTATTTATGCGTATGGAAAACTTGTGCAGTGTATTAGCACTACAGCAGATCTATTAGTGCTGCATAACGAAGTCCTGGGGTGTCCAGTTAGAATCCAACACACTCCTTCCTGAGTTTGCATCTGAGAAGGCAGAAACTCAACATGTGGCTGGAGAAGCCAGGCCAGATCTACCTTAACTTCTGTTAAACAGACCAATACTCCCTTCTGACACTGTCCCCAGTGTTGAGGGATTTGCAGAGAGATTCTGGATTAATGAGGTGGTTGCTGCTTGGAATAATCCAAAAGGGGAGAGTTTGACATACACACAATCTCAATTGAGATAAAGCTATGCCCTAAATATTTACAATGTGTATATATTTAACCTCAGAGCTGATAAAAAGGAACTGAAGTACAGGATTTTAAATTATTCTTAATTTCTGTGATTGTTTTAAATGTACTTTAATAAAATAAGAGGCTCTTGGTAGTACATGCTTTTGCAAATTAGACCGAGATGTGCTTCGTCTTCATTGTTTTGTGTTCATGATCTCTAACCTTTAGTAACATTCTTCTTGTAATTGTCATTTATTTTTTTTTTTAAACCAGAGATTTAGCAACATGTGTCCTACCAAAAATTATCCTTCAATATTTCAGGATTTGAATGGATGCTTTTGGCAGAGTGCAGTTTGCCTCCTTTGCTTTGCCAGTCACTTTTATGAAGAAGATGTTATGAAATTTCTGTCATTATATTTAGCCCCCATACTCCTGTCATGCCAACTTAGTCGGTTTTCCTCCCACAGTATCACCTCTAGCTCCTCTTCTCTTTCCCCACACAACAACAGTAAGCGAGCTCATTATTTTATACTGATCTGCATTTTACCTATGTCCTGAAGACTGGATTGTAAAAAAATCCATTTTTTTTTTCAGCTGCACTTTCTGGTTTTGAGTACCAATCAGTGTTTATTAATGACGCTGTATTATTGATACTGCTTTTGTCTACAGAAATGTAACCTCTTTTGGATTTGCAAGTCCTCAAAATATCCACACTGTGATGAGTGTTGACAATCCTTGACAGATTTGGATCTCACTAAAATAGTAGATGGGAGGGCCTGTTACGTGGGTATTTCATTTAAGTTTGAAGAGAATTGGAATGATTCTAAGCATGGTTTTGCCATCTTAATTTTAAAAGCAAAAGATGCATTTTAAATGCCTTTTTTTTTTAAGGAACTCTCAGCTTTATTTTGAGCCAGATGTCTGTATAAGTAGTCATATATCTCAGGTCCAAAAAATATTCTTTTCCAAGTTGTCATATTTCTGAGCACTTTGAACAAAAATTAACTTGCATCAGTGCCTGAATCTAGGGCACAGAAAATTGAAATAGGTTGCTGCAATTTCTGTTATGCTGAAAAAGCGAATGGTCTAAACACCCACATTTCAGATGCTGATTTACTTTTCCTAAAACTTTTAATATATACTAAATTAGTGGGGTTACTTCAGTGAAACTGACAGCCTGAATAAGATCCAAAGTACACAGGAGGCACAAAATGGAACATTTTACAACTAGAAATTAATTAAGTTTTCATATTTCTCTGGACTTTTACTATTTATTGATAAACTCTTGATAATCTAACAAATAACTTAGCTATTATCAATTTGGTATCATACCTGCTATATCAGCTATAATTCTTCAGTAATTTTGATAGCTTTTTATTCAGGATATATTCTGTTAAGTTGTTCAAAATTAAACAAAACCTATCCACTGAAGATACTAAACATTTATAAAGCATTGGATAAGTTCAATAAATCAATGCGTCAAATTGAACAAGATAAAGTCCTATGAAGCTTTACAGGCAAATAAAAAAAGACACTCGGAAGTTGTTACATAGAAAAGCAGGGACATGCAACACTTACTAGTCACTGAAAAAAGTATATTTTGTTCTTCCTTAGCTTAGTCACAGGGTAAGTGAGCAAAGTACTATTTCAGAAAGTGTGGTCTGCCTCATTTTACATAAATATGTAAAAGAACCATTAATAATTACTGGAAAAATCCAGTCCAGTAGAGACGTTTATACATTAACATTGAAATAATAAAAACTGAATAACACCACAGAAATAAATCAGATTCTTATGTTTGGAATGGGGCCCCTGGGTGCCTGGGGAATGGGGAAGGTGCCTGCAACAGAATATGACAGCAAGACTAGTCTTTTAAAGTTTGTGGTAAAGAGCCTCCATCACAAATTGATAACTGGAAGTTGAGAGTCTTAGTAGCAATGAATCATAAAAACATTGCTAGACAGATCTGACCTTCCTTATTCTTTTGCAGATTTCATAAACTGCAAGTCTGATATTGCAAGTGGTTGAGAACCAACACCAGGGTGTTGAGCAGTCTCTTTTCTTACTGAGCTGCTATTTGGAGAGAAATTCTTAAACAGTAGATTATTTCTATTATGTATCATCTAACACCAACCTGTATTGATTAGTAATCCAATGAAATGATCTTGTTACAAAAGGCATGTTTTGTGGAAATTGCTTGTGGAATTGCAGGCAATAGCAGATGTTGGATCATAACACTGCACACAGTCAATTCTTTTACTAAATAAAAAAGTAAAGAAGTAGATTTCATAAGGGCTTTAGTATAGCATGCAGATGCATAATTTTGTGGAAGTTTCTCCCTTTTCTCAGGTCCAAATTTACATACAGATACCATTACTTGATATGAATTAAACAATTTCCAACTTGTATGGTTTTAGCTCAGGTATTGATATAGATATTTCTTTCGATTCTTTTTTTGAGTGTGTTTTCCCTCCTTTTCCCAAACTGAAAGTTAAACAACAACAACAACAACAAGACATTATTAAGAGAAAAAATTCTGACACCTGTCAAAAAGTCTTTGAAATAAAGGTGAAGAACTGTAATAAAATCGTTACCTTGGCAAGCTAAACTCCATTGCTTTTTAGTCACCTGTGACAAGTAATAGTGACAATGGCAGGGTCTCATCCATCTTCCAATACTGCAGGTTTCCAGATCTCTCAGTTCACTGTCATTCAACTCCCTTTTTCTAATGTATAACTGCAATGACTTAAAAAACAGTTGGCTGAGTATTCCAATTAAACCAAATATTTTCTAAAATTCCCAGGTGCATGCAATTGGCAGGAAGTAGATCTCTAGTTTGTACTTTCATTTTAATATTGGCTTAACTAAGTCTTTGTTCTGAGTACTTTGATCAACACAGGGACATCCTTTAAGTTTAGAAGTCAGTTGGACTTTACAGAGTAAGTGGGAAAAGATTAGAGTTTTGTCCTAAACTCTAAAACCAAATAAATTTATTCCACTGGTTGCAATTTGAAAAGCATGCTTACAGAGCAGAAGACTATTCCAGTCAACATTATTTCAAATTAAACTGAAACATCACTGATTTATTCTTATTCCCATGTCCTGTCCTTTTGCGTAATGAAAGCTACTCCTGTAAACCTAAATCCAAAGTGAAGTTGATTCCATTCCTCATTTACTATCAACAACTTTGACATATTGGAATATAACTGAAAATGAGCACAGCATCTGTGTAATTAATTGATTTTTCTTTTCCCCTGACATGGTGCAAGTGGGACAAAGTAGAAGCGGTAAGAAAAATTCATATTCTTTTAAAGCACGGTGATCAACAGCAGGGCTTTTGTAGACTCTTGGACAACTGGTTGAAAAACCTGGTTGACTTATTACTAACCTACAAGATAGAGGAAGCTAAAACATGTTTTCCATACATTTTAGATTTAAATAAGCAGACTTATAATATGAATGAAAATTAATATAACAATTTGCTTCCCTTTCAGGCCTATATCTAAATGCTCTCTGCAAACTTGCCCTGATGACCTTTGGTGCCAGAGTTGATTAACATAAAGGAGGAGGCACTGTTCCTTGCAACATTTAGGTCGGCTCTGACGCTCTCTGGTGCATATCTAGGCCATGTCTAATTAATTCCAGAATATTCCATCACAGCTGGATTACTTCTGTCAGCTTCTCCCATGGAAACCTGTCAGCAAAGATTTTTACCTTAGGTGAGGAATTTCCCTTTTCTAAAGGCAAATGGCTGGTTTTTTCATACTCTAACTACATAATGTTTATGCAATAACTTACAGAGCCCTTAGGATATAAAGTATTCAGTGGGGGTGAATACCTTCACTTGAAATTAGTGGAATGTTGCCACTGATTTAAATAGAGCCAAGATTTCACCTCCTGTTCTTTTTAGGATAAAAGTTACCAGCTGTGGCCTTCTCAACTATAAATCTGATGCTGCTATTCAAAAGAATCACGTATGTTTTTCTAAGCCAAACATGTATACAAGCTGTTTAATCAAATTAGGAGCATAAAATAGAGGAGAACTGCAAAATAAATAAGATCATCACCTAAAAGCCTACTGCAGCTCAGGAGAAGTTTAGGGGCTGAGTTGTACTCTTGCACTTTTGTAGTCTGCAGCCTTCTGTGGTCATTGCCAGAACTACATAAACAGCTTGGGGAGATCCTTCAATCAAGATAAGCTGCCACTGTGGAGCAGTGGCTACACAACTGGTGACCAGTAAAAAATAACCTAGCACACACTGAAGTAAGGATACACAGCACCCATGTTCTGTGTATCACAATAGTGATGCACAGAAACACAATGCTAAAAATAGAGCATTAATTAGCAATGTTAAATGTATAGGCAATTATGCAAGGTGCTCAGTGTCTCAAGCAGTACCACCTTTGTGTCCGGAGAGCAAAGTATTGCGACTTTTTAAATCAGTGCTCTATAAACATGCAAAACATGCATTCATCTATAATGAGCACGAAGTCAGATTATTTTTTTTTTTTTATAATGATGGTAAAGTACTGGGAGACAAGACAACTTATTACTTGCAGAACAGGAAATACCTGTTATTGGAGATCTATTAATATGCACTTAAAGCATAGGCCAGGAATAGCACAGACATTTTTGTAGTGGGTGAGGTCTGTGTTTTAACCCCACTCTCAGTTTTTCAAATTATGTCCTTACAATCTCCTTTATTTAAACATCAAAAGGACTTTCACTGCATTTGGTACAGCCCCTCATTTAAATGAATCTACTGATACCTACAGAATTATGAAATATTACAGATGTAAATAAGATGCAGATTTTTTACATACTTATTTTCCTTTCCCGTGTGAGTTGATTACTAAAGGTATTCATAAATTCTTGATACCAACACATTAAAAACATTAAAACTTTTTTTAAAAAAATCATTTGAGAAATAGTCAAATCACTATCAACCACGAGTTTTGCCTGAATTAAGATTTACCTGCCCTTCAAATGTGCGGTTATGGGTCAGTTAATACCTGCATTAACATGCCTAATATCTACATACTGTGCTTGAGAAGTCATCTTATGTTTTAGCTCACACTAGAAGCAGGAAAACAGATTTTCTTAGATGTAAGATGAGTGCACCTGCAGCAGAGTACATATGGATGTACTGCGTTTTGTAGCCAATGCTGTGGAAGTGTCAAATCCCACTGTCTTGCAATTAATGTTTTAGGATGAAACCACAAATAGGTAACAAAATGTCATTTTGACAGGTGAAAAAAGCACATAGGCTGGTGATAATGTGATATTAATAACAATCCACATTAGTGTAAGCTGTCACAATTCCCATTGCTCTTTCACTGGGGTCCTGGACTTCACCATAGGAGAGGGACTTCCATCTTTTCCATGGTGGCCCATGTTTCTAGCTGTGTCTCGGAGTCCTAAAGGTATGTGCAGCAACAGCATGAACTAAGGCAGGTAGGCTCTGCCTGGATTTTAGTCATGCAGCCAAATTCAAAGCTGATGGATGAATTGGATTGTACAAAAACTTCTAACCTTAATAGGCTTCCTGATGCTATGCATTAAGTGGTTTGGTGGTGGTGGGAACGATATGAGGTCTCCAAAATGTTTTCTAACCTTGTAATTCTCCATCAACATTCGCTAGGCTAATAAATTTTCACCACTTTTTTCTCACCAGCCTCTCAAATTCATCAGCCTCAAGCAGCTGAGCAGGTTGTAGACTATTAGTGAAAGTTACAATTGCTGGAGTTGTCTGTAGTCTTCATGACATCAGCTTGATCAGGCAGAGATAGATGGGCACTGGAGAGGGGTAGTTATATTTGTAGTTACATACATATTGTTATTTATATTTAGAGAAATATATATTTTGATATTTTGATAATATATTTTATGTATATTATATATTTTATACATTAAAACATATATGTTTATATATTTCTTAACTTATATGTTGAACTATGAGTGTTTATACCCTGCACCTAGCAGAAAACCACAAAGTTGTTATTCAAAAAGTTAACGTAAAAATTCCCTACATTCAATAAACTAGATTTTAGACTCTGCTAGGCATAATTTGCCTTGCAATACCTAAAGAAGTTAATAAAAAAGTAGTTACTGTTTTGCAATCCAGAGATGCACTAACTTAGGCAAGAGAGATCAATAACTTGCACTCTCTGAAAGACTAAGTCCGTATAGTACATGTAAAATGCATGTAATTATCTTAAAAAGAGCTTTTACATTTTTATGAGTGGCTGCACAACTTGAATTGTTGTTGAAAAATTAAAATAGTTCATTGTATGCCTCCCAGAAGTTGCTTCATCTGATAACAGTGTCGTCTCTGATCATTCAAGGCTTTCACCACATCCTTCCATTCCTGCTACTGCCCTCTTGTTAGTCTGTCATTGTTTCCTCTCCTCCCTGCTACAGGGAGAAAAAAACAAAAACAAAACAAACAAACAAACAAACAAAAAAAAAACAAAAAAAAAGACTTTTATACAGTGTAAGTTCCTCATTGGGCTCCAAACTTGACACTAGGATTTCCAGTTTCCTGGTCAATTATCTGGGTGCAGTTAAATGATTCTCTCCATTCAGTTACCCACAAAAATCTCCATTATGATAGGAAGCGGTGCATGGAAAGGACCAGTGATAGCATCAGCATCGACATTTACTACACAGACTAAGAAAAAGCCAGACCTTTTTAAAGCTTCTGGTGCCACAGCCTTCTCCCTGCTACTTGCAGGTGTGGGAGAAGCTTCTCACAGTGATCAAACAAGCCTCCAGCACTTGACAGGTAATACCAGTCTGCTGCTGCTGATTCCTGAGACTTCGTATAAAAGGGCAAAAACAGGCAGATGCATTCAGTAAACAGCTCTAATGGTTCAAGAACTTCTAATGGGCAAAGTCCTTAACAAATACCTGCACCCTGCCCAAGTTTATGACTCTGAGGTTCCTCACCTCTGCACAACAGCACATGCCTTCGTTACAACAGTCTTTGTATTAAATGTGCCGATACCTGGACCCTAAAGAAGTGGCAGAAATCAAGCTAACAAATTTTCACACAGTTGTCTGAACACACCCAACTTCCCACCAAGTATAAGCTCAGGGGTTCTGGGGATGATCATCCTGATGATTTTTGTACCGAGGTAAAAAAGATGGTGCTGGTTTTGTTTCTTTTGACATAATAAAGATCTGGCGTCCCTTGCTGGGTATCCCAGATCTGAGGCTCTGTCCTGTCCAACTTTTTAAATAAAGTTGCATAGTTAAAGAACAGCGTTTTGTAAATCGATCTGTGCAGAAATGCTTAGCAGATGCATCTGGTTTTCTTCATTTTCCTGTGATGTCATGTTTCAAATTCAATACATTATTTTATGTATCCTGCTGACAGTGTTTATTTTTATGACCATGAAAATTTCAGTGTTTGTCTATTCTTCTTCAAGGCTGACAGTGGTCTGAACATGGCACTGGCTCACTGAAGCAATGAAAAGGAATAAGAGCCATCTTAGAAATGAGTCTGCTTAATGTCAGGACAGATTCCCTTGCCTTCTGGTTTTGAAATTTCAGTATGCAAAATGCAAAAAGATCCTAGGAGCTCTGCAGGCTCGGCAGAGGAGTACAAAGTTTGGGTGCTGTCCTGCTAACCTGGTTTGGCTCTTTATCTTTCTCTTCTGTCTTTTTGCTTTGTACACTGTCTGTTTTGTACCTTTATCCTGTGTTTGCTCAGTGCCTAGCACAGACTAGTCCAGTCTGTTCCTAGAATGCCTACAGGATGGTGCACGTACATACAGTCTCTTAATCCTGGAAGAAATTGAGAACTCAAGCACACATGCACATGCACACACAACCTACTTACCCGAGAGTTTCAATATGTTTTCTATAGATACCAAAAACCCACAGGAATTTCGCAAGGTGTATCATCTGCACTAATTAGAGCCAGTATTGTTTGCATGTCAGAGCTTTCCTTATCACCTCCAACTGCCCTGCTTCCCCCAATTTTAACATTCATATCATCCTGCTTCTTTGAGGACTCATTTGAAAATGAGTTTCACACTCACGGTCCATCTCTAAAGTAGTAATAAATCCTGTGACAATTCTTGTTTTTAACAAACCAGCTTGCATAGCAAGTCACAGCTTCCATTACTGTTAAGTTGCTTAATTCCCTAAGACCCCTGAGGCTGAAATACCTGCAGCTGTTCAGTAACATTGACTGGATATTTCATCTCTGAAAATGTAAGTACTTTTGTGCATCAAATACTATGTAGTACTTTTTCTGGCTT
This sequence comes from Syrrhaptes paradoxus, assembly GCA_013400615.1. Classification (NCBI taxonomy): domain Eukaryota; kingdom Metazoa; phylum Chordata; class Aves; order Pterocliformes; family Pteroclidae; genus Syrrhaptes; species Syrrhaptes paradoxus. Next base: position 231,799 of record VZTO01028187.1, read on the forward strand.
TCATCACTATTTTTACCCAATCATTCTTCAGGTCCACAGGCCAGATGCTGAATATGTATAAATCCTGCAGCTCCAAATACATCAAAGAAACTATATTCATTTGTCCCAGGATTTGGCTTCCTACTTCCAGTTTTACCAGGCTTTTCTTCAACTAATCTTGGAAATGCCTTAACCACATCCACTTCCTACTGTACCCCTCTCAATCCCTTTCAATTACCTCCTTCTTAACATATAACCTCTCTGTAATTCTTTCCTTTTAAATCCTTCTAAATCCTATTTTTTTCTTCTTCATTTTTTTTTTAATTAGCTAATTGTTAGAAGCATTTGTAACTCTTTGAAATTGTACTTCTGAATGCATTGTGGTATGTTGACTCTAAGGGCTAAAGTTTCTAAGCAGCTTTCAGAATAATGAGATTTGTGTGCATGACTCCTTTGCACTGCTTTAAAGATTTACTCTTTCGAGTTAAAAGATTTTTAAAAAATCAGGTTTTTTTGTGGTTCTGGCTTGTAAACACTGTGCTCAGAGCATGCATCCTTTACAGCACTGTTACCTTTTCTCTTCCAAGATACTTGTTGTGCTTGATGAACTTGTGAACATCTACCCTTAACATGAAACTTTATAACCTAAGGGTGTGTCATCCTTAACAGCAGCTGCAGTTTTTGTCCGATTTGCCTCCAGCCTGCACTCAGCCTTTGTATGCGTAAAATATTTGCAGTACACATTCCTTTAATAGGCGATGCCTTCTCTTTCTCTGCACAAACAACATTTCCACTGACAAGCAGCAGCAGCAACTTGTAGATATCCTATGTAAAGTACAAGTGGCAGCAGTACAATTTATGTAAAGTTTCAATCCAATCCAAAATAGTAGACTCATGTGCCAGGTTTTCCAAGTTAGCAATGCCTACAATGTTAATCTGAAATGCCTGGGTTTTGCAGCCTGGCTTGGTGGCCACAATTGTTTCTTACATTTCACAGTCTGTTATACTTTGCATTATTGTTTCACGTCAGGTTTTATGACAGGTAAGCCTGCCTGCAGTATGCTTGATGTGGTAATTTGGGTTGGGTTTGCTGAGCCTAAGCTTGGATGCCTTTGTTCGCCTTCCCACCGATGCTGTAGCACAGGTATGCCAGCATGCCAGGGGGCCAGCTGGCTGTGCCAAACAGGGCAGGTTGGCCCTTCAGTAGTTATGCTGGCTGGTCCTGGAGTACTGGCACTGGCTGGGGTAGCCCCAGCACTCCTCCCTGTACGCCCACTCCTGTGTGTGCCCTCCGCAGGTGCTGCGGGACAGCCATCAATCTTAAACCCAAGGTTAACACTCCTTCATGTGAACCAAGGCACAATCATTTAGTGTTGCTTTTTTCCTCCTTCACCTGCTTCTCCTTGGCACAACTAAACCACTTCTCATCCTGCTGTTCTCTTCAGAGCTAATCAAAGCATACACTGAAGCATTCTGCATCCCCCAAAAAGCATATTGTTCTACTGCTTGCTCCATACACAAGCTTTTGAGTTCCAAGTTTTTCCCTCATTGGCAGCTTTTTGGTTAACTAGCTGATTCTGTTAATAATGAGCTATGTGAAACATAATTACGATCAGAGAATAGAAATGCTAAGCAAGCCTCCTGTGAGGGAGGAAGGAAAGAGGGAGGGAGGAAGGGAAAGAGAGAGGGAAAGGAGGAAAAAACTATCTAGTACACATACAGGTTTTCACGCGTGGCCTCAATTGCCACTCCCCGCTCTGTTATGGGCTAGTGTCTTTATGATGAGTCTGTTATCAGAGAGCTACAGAGTGTTTGGGTTTTTGTTTGTTCGGTGGGTTTTTTTAAGTTTCCTGCATTCAGAATCACCGCCATGCTTAGCATGCTCTGGGAGTAGAGGAGGCTGCAGTACCACAGACGTGGCTGAATCCTTAATACGCATTCCCATCCAGCACCTTGTAGTTTAACCTCTAAATACAGAGGGATGGAGGGGATGATTTGTTTTTGTCTTTTCTTTTCTTCATTTCGCTGCTCAGTGAGGTTACTTGGCATAGCCTCTTCAGGAGGGGCGGAGCAAAGCAGACCTGAGTCAGGCTTTTGTTCCTTGGCTAGTGCAGCGTTTCAGGTCAGTGAGCCAGGCTGTGCTTGCTCTGTGTATTCAGACTCTTCCCTGTATTAACCCCAGCAGTCTTAATTCACCTTTAGGGGAAGAAATGCTTTTCTTCTGAAAATAGTTATAATCAGATGTACAGTTATGGTTTACACACATTTAAGGAGGCGTTACACAAATGCTCTAAGCCCTCAAGAGTGAACTCCTGCAATCATATATAGCCTTAAGTATGTCAGGGTGCATCAAAAATTGTAGTTCTTTAAAAAGCTTTCCAACCAAAAGATGATCTTGCCTGGATCCAGTAAATAGACCAAACAATTCCCACAAATTCAGCCTGATGTAAGTGGTAGGACTAAGCTGTCTCTGACAACCCCAGACCTGGTAACCCCAGGAAGCAGCATGCCATGTTTTACATCTGCTCTGCCAAGCACTGGAGCAGGAAAGTGCAGGAAAGAAGCCGAAAGAAAGATATTTTCGTCCTTTTTTATACCAGCTCTTGCAACTTGGGGGCTTTTCTGTAAGGCCTCAGTCCTTGCAGCTTTATGAAGAACTTTTAGTCATGACAACTAAAGAAAAACGCAATCTTCCCATCCTTGCTCCCCAAGCCCTATCACCCTCCACTCCCCCCAAAAGTCCACTGAGAGCTCAAACAGCCCTAAAGTCAATGCAAACATGCAAACACATTAAAAATATTCTTTATGAGGCAAACTGGTGAATTTTGGATGCTTGCCACTACCAAATTGTTTTGTCTTTCCATCTTCAGAGTTGAGCCTCTCCCTCTTTTATTGAGGCTAAAGCTCCCTGGGGTTCCTGAAGATCTCTGGTGACCTTTTCTGGACTCGGCTGTCTTTGTCAGCAGGGAGCACTTCTGTTGCTATGGCAGTGGGAGCCAGGGCACCTGAGCCAGGAAAAAGGTTTGGGGACTTTTTTTCTGAGGCATTGCTGCCACAAGTAAGACAGCAATTACGTGAAAAGTTGAGGTATCACAAGGATATCTATATGTATATCTATCTAACTGCCTATGCTCCCTGGGTTATCTTACATGGCATCCATGCAGGTACATAGCTATGTGGTTTGTGGAGCAAATTTTTTTTTTGGGAATTTTGTAACTCAAAAGGTCCATTTTGGGAATCTCTGCTCTACTTAATTAATTTAACTGTGGCCTGAGACCACGTGCTTTGGCACAGTGGGCAGAGGTGTACTCTGCAAGGGGAGTTACAGCAGCTCCGTGAGCTCCATCTTGTTGGAGAGAAGTCAAGCCCCAATAGGTGTACTCCTTGTAAACGGTATTTTAATAACAGCTAGTGGACTCCTTGCCCCCACCACATGAGCAGCTGTGGTTCCCAGTCAGATTCACAAACAGCCTGCACACTGGGAAGCCCAGGCGCCTTTGTTGGGGTTTGGTTTCAGTTATGGGAACGTCTCTGTGCAAGTGAGTTCATATCTGGTCCTTGCACACAGCTGTTGTTGCCATTACAATCAATAATGCTTAAAGAGAAGTCTGCAATGTAGTTTTGGGACCAGATGCACTCTAATGACGGCAGTACAAAACTCCCTTGTGCCAGTTTAGTCTGCACACAAAACACAGCCAAACCCAGAGTCTGCAAGAGTCTGCCCAAGGACCGCGCTTTAACCAGGTTCTTCCTGTCCTCTCTTACTTACTCCCTGTTGCTTCCTCCTCTCACTTGGCATTACCACTGCATGACCTTTGGAAAATAGATGGTGTGGGGAGGCTTTTTCCTCCAGCTGATCAATGAGATAACGATTTTAAGTTTTTGCGGTTTGTTTTGGGGGTTTCTTTGGTGGTTTTTTTAGTGTTTTGTTTTGTTGTTGTTTTTTTTGAGAACCAGAGAAAAAGAGGACTAAGATCCATTCCCAGCAAAACTGTTCATTTCGTGAATGGTCTAAGACCACTAAACTAACAAAGGCAAAGAGATTAGTTTTTCTACCTTGCTTAAAAGCAGAACACTTATGAGCTTATGTTAATGTTAACCCTCTCCAGAAAAGCAAATAGAGACTATGATCTATTAAAAAAAAAAATCTAGAAGTGTCAACAAGATAAACATGCCTCACATGCCACATGCTATAGAACCTCATATCTAGGTCACTACTGCTTTTGGAAGAATGTGAATTCAAATATATTAGCTGGTCAAAATCTAATCCTTTTACTTAAAGAAAATGACTTAACTCACAAGTTAAAACCTTAGTTAAAAACAAAGCTTTAAGCTTTAAATGTATACACATACAGACAAACAAAAAGTCTTAAGCAGCTGTTAAATTGTCTGTAAATTGCTCCTTTTCTGGGTAGAATTAATATTTTTGTGAGATATTGTTGTCTTTTAATCTGAAATGCAAACTGTTTTCTTTATTAGTAATAACACTTAAGCTTTTTTTAAAAAATGAGTTGCAATATTTGCGTATGCCAACCACTGTGCTCAGACACCAAGTAAAGCATATTGTGGCAGGCAAATAATAGAAAAATGTTTCATATACATTGCTTCAAACATGCACTTTAAAAGGGGAAATATTTTATGCTATGTTTACTTCGACTGAAGTTCTCAGGGGAACTGAGAATACTATAGATGTTATTCATGACTAGACTTTCCTTAATTTCTTCACATATACATTGACAAGACTGTTCTGAGAATCACCACAGCTTCAGCCTTTAAAGAGTGATCTAGCTGAAGGTGACCTCAGTAATGGGTCAGATGAAAGACTGATGCAAGACAAAGATCTTTTTTTGCATGGGACAAAATTTCAGCAACGCCCCCTACACCAAAAGTAGATATCATGAAGGATGTGACATTTCTCTAGTTGGTTTTTGTTTACTGGAAGCTGGAATGTGGTAGCTCCTAAAACAACACATGCTCTTCTAGTACTTTGTATTTCTTAATGAAAAAGCTATATCAGAAGGAAGGAAGAAGCAGGAAGCTGTACTCAAAGCTTTTAACAAAGTGCTAAACTCTCTTCTAATTATACCCCAAAAAAAGTCACATGAGAAATGTTTGCTAACCTGCCACACAGCATCACATTTTGCTAGACATTCTGCCCATTAATACACACAAAGCTACCTTTTTTCCATCCTGTAGTTCACCTAGCCCATGCCATGTCACCTACCACCCTAAGAGACTGCTGGTATTGCCTATACTGCAAAAAAAAGAGTGCCTTCTCCTTATCTTATCAGAAATGACAACAAGAACAGCAGCAACACAATTGGCACTGGGCATGCTGACAGCCAGGTGGGATGGAAAGCAATCTTAGCAAGACACACTTCAGAGTCACAGAATAGAATGGTTAGGGTTGGAAGGGACTTTAAAGATCATCTGGTTCCAACCCCCCTGCCGTAAGCAGGGACACCTTCCACTAGCCCAGGTTGCTCAAAGCCTCATCCAGCCTGGCCTTGAACACCTCCAGGGATGGGGCATCTACAGCTTCTGTGGGCAACCTATTCCAGTGCCTCCCCACCCTCATAGGAAAAAATGTCCTTCCAATATCTAATCTAAATCTACCCTCTATCAGCTTAAAACCATTACTCCTCATACTGTTGCTACACTCCCTGATCAAGAGTGCCTCCCCATCTCTGCTGTAGGCCCCCTTTAAGCACTGGAAGGCTGCTATAAAGTCTCCCTGGAGCCTTCTCTTCTCCAGGCTGAACAACCCCAACTCTCTCAGGCTGTCCTCATATGGGACGTGTTCCAGCCCTCTGACCATCTTCGTGACCCTTCTCTGAACTCTCTCCAACAGGTCCATGTCCTTCCTGTGCTGAGGACTCTAGAGCCGGATGCTGTACTCCAGCTGGGTCTCACAAGAGCAGAGTAGAGGGAGAGAATCACCTCCCTTGACCTGTTGGTCATGGTTCTTTTGGTGCAGCCCAGGACACGGTTGCCTTTCTGGGGTGCAAGCGCACATTGCCAGCACCATCATCATTGCTAGGTGGCCAGGAAGCATATATGGCAGGCTGTATTTTCTTGAGCTAGGGTCTTGAAAAACAGGTTAGTTCTTCTAAAAGGTCAGGGGCACATTTTAATTCTGTAGCATGCTGTTTAAAAAATAGACTGAAGCCAAGCAAATGCAGCTTGCCATGAATTTTTATAGTCCTATATCCATCGATATTCAAGACCTGTGTGCCAATTGGCTAGCATCCCTTGTTGGTATCACACTCTTAACCTCTTAGTAGTAAAAAAACATCTGTATTCTCATTTGGTCACATTGCAATTTTGCCTTCCCACCCACCCTATGTCTCCACCTTTTCTTCCCCATCCCAGCTGCTGCTTCAGAAACAGTTAAATAGGCAGTCCTTGTCTCAGTTCTCCAAGCAACAACTGCAAATGACTTCATAAGCTCCCTTATGGCACTGACACTTGACTTGCCAGCATCAAACAGGTTTAGTCACTGACCTGATTTTCGGTTGGTGTGGTCCCCTGTCAGCTGCACATCCCAGTGCTGGGAGAGTCATCTCAGAGGGCTGCAAATTCAGGTTTCTTGTCATGAAAGTGGTGAAGCCACAGCTGGTCACTAATCACAAGCTACAACAGGAGCCCCTGAAGCAAAACAGCTCAAAAATACTGAGATTGAAACTTTAAAGGCTTTATTTACCTTTTGGGATGGTCTGTTGCTGTGTGGAATCAGTGAGGAGCTGGGAGACATGGGATTGCTTACATGGCAGCAACCCCTCCTAACTAAAGCTCCCTGTGCTGGTGGGGCTGCTGGTGCCAGCACAGACCCTCATGGGTCACCTGAGGTGTGTGGGGTGGCCTATGGAGGCACATCCCCTCGATGCCCAGTGATGACTGGCTTCCTGCTCTCGTTTTGGGTTCTGGAGAGCTGAGAAGAGACAAGGATAAACAACAAATCTGGAGAGAGCACCTGTCTTCTAGGCTAGTTCAGGCAGTAGCTATCAAGCCAACCTCTTTGGCAAAGGGCTGCAAGTTACTAGTTTGCAGGTACTACCACCGGGGTTATTTCCCTGGCTGTGCTTTCTCATCTCTTCCTACTTATCTGTATGTCTGTCTGTCTGCTTGCTTTTTGGGAGCTACTTTCCTTCTACCTGTCAGTTTTGCTTCCCCCTGCCAGAACGATTACCTTGATGTTTTCTTAAAGTAGAACCTTATTAGTTCTAAATCAGGAGACATTTAACTAAGACAGTGGTGAATGTTATTTAAGAACCACTTAGGCAGAGGGAAAAAAAGAAATTAAAAAAAAAATCCCAATTTTTTTTTCTCCCTCATCTCAAAAGCCATCTGGCTCTGGCAGTTTGTTGACTAGAGCTTGTAGGGTTACCAGCTGTGCATGCAGGTGACACATCTCCAGCGGGTGAGAAGCAGGGACAGAAGTGCTGCTGTTGAGCTAACAGGCAGCTAATGCACAGAGCTACTGCACGAGCTGGCAGTACCACTGGCTTTGCGTGACAGAAATGCAGGCCCCAGGCAGCGGTGCTCTGCAAGCTTCTCTGAACAGCTGCTGCTAACCTGAAGCTGTATCCAAAGGCTGAGGTCTTGTAGGTGCTGCTGACCTCCTTCTGCACAAGGAGATGCCTAGCCAGGAGGATCGCAAATTTCCCTCACCCATGGGCATCACAGGAGCCAGGATGGGATACTCCTCTGCTTCCAGCCTGGCAGGAATATGTACGGCAATCTCTCAGCCTTAAAGTAAAAGAAGAGTCAAAGCAGAAACCCACTCAGCTTCCTCTTCCCATGCTGAAATGCTATGTTCTGAGTTGATAAATATGCACCAGTAACTGCTGTCCATTGCTTGTCCCTACAACCAGGGACAAGCCATTCATTTTAGAGCAAGATATACTCCCTTCTCCTTTCTTTCCTCCCTACTTCAACTCTTGTTACTGCCCTAATATGTCCCTACCTGCAAAAGCTCTTTAAACCTTTTTCTTTGAAGGTTTGCACTTGATGTTGTCAAAGGTAATTAGATAATTGATACACAATTCACATAAAGCTCTCATGGTGCTTTCCTCAGGCTGTGAATATTAAAGGATGCAAATGGAAGAATCCTCTGTTGCTTTACTGTGTTTAACTTTAGGCTAAGTTAAAACTAATGCGTAACAGGTTTTGATGTATCTAAAGCACTCCATTGTTCTTTTAATAATAATTTTTCTTTGTTCCTAGTTGTTACCTTGCTAAGGGTAGTGCTGTAACCTTAATGACTTCAGCCTCATTAGGGATTTGATAGGAGTTCTTGTTATTTGTAAAATAACCCTTATTTGTATTTTGTTTTGTTGTTGCAGTCACCATTTCAGTTTGTCCTTTTTCCGGAAAGATATTTACCAAGGTTTGCTCAGTAGGCCTGCCTGTAAGGAATTAGTCCCAAACAGTTTAGATGAAAAGTTAAGGCAGAAAATAACAGGGTTTTTGGTTTTTTTTTCAGTTGGGGATGTTTTCAGCTTGCATTTGACAACAGTACCCTTTTAAGCTATCTAGACAAGTAATAGTCACGTAGTTTCAGTGCATGCTTATTTTTACTACTTCTGACATTCAGAGGTCTCCAGAAGCAATGTTCGCTTTAACTGTTCCCTCAGAAAGCCACCTGAATAAAAAAAAAAAAGATTATGGCCAGTTAAATCCTACCCCAACTCTGCCATATGCAGTGGATGTCAGCGATTAATTTAACCAATTAATTTAGACTATAAAGTTTTAAGGTAGAGGTACAGCACTGAAAAACAGAAAAATACATGTATGCATAAAATTAACTTGTAGGGCTTAAAGTAAAGAGATGCAAATAAAAAAGTAATTCATCAAAAGATAAATAATAGGTAGGTAATAAGCAACTTCCTTCCCTGGTCTTTGAAGATGATTGATTGACTCTTGCTGTTCCCCTGTATGACTCAAACTTCTGCAGTGTGGGTACCCACTTTCAGTGCGCTAATCCTGCTTAGCAAGATGATGTATTTTATATCTTATCAGTCATAGGTAGAAGAACCAGCAGTGCCGGGAATTTCTACGGTTTTTTTCTGTTTTTTTTTGATTTTTTTTGCGTGTAGAAGGGGGACAAATAAATCTCTACTTACATGACTTTTTACTAGAATCAAGTCCTCACTGACTTTTCAGTGCTTCCTCACTTGTCACTTGAGGACTATTATGTGTGTACGACTGGTTTGTCATCACTTCTGTACTTGCCTCTTATTTAAGTGGCCATTTGAAATGCTAGTTCTGGTACTGCCGGAGCTAACAATGCTCTTTGTTGGAGAAGACCATTTTGGTTTCTCTTTCTGTTGACACTATGCAGCTGGTGTGGCTGGGGCTGTGGGAACCTCAAGCAGCCATCTGGCCCTGGGCAGTCTGCAGCTGGTTGGGCTTGTCTGGTCCTTCACCCATGGGACATAGCAGGTTATTTTAGCTGCAGTAGAAGTGCAACAAATGGAAACATTAACACTGTAACTTCTGAGAGGTATTTATTCATTCAGATCATAGTAAATTTTTTTCTGAAACTGTACTTCAGCAGTCTTTTACTTTGTATTCCATAACATAATACATCCAAATATAAAATAGGACAGGTGTACAATTTTTATTCCATAGTTCAGTTTCTTAATTACAGTCTAGTAATCACAGACATGTGCTCTCTGTAAATTCTTTAAGCATGTCTTGAAAGCATTATTTTAATGCATCAGTAAGTTGGTTAAAGCTTCTACAGCTGTTGTTTAATAACATCTAAGCCAACTATCTCAGACTAGTCAGCACAGAAGTGCATGTTTTCCTTTTACTAATTATAATGTATTACTAAGTGTAGTCTATTGTATAATACTTCAAATACACACACCTGAAAATATTTTTCCCATTTTTTCAGAGAACTATATTTCCTAAATTACAATAACCAAAGAATTTGACCTCCATTCCCAGAAAATTAGACAACTCCATCTTACTTGTTAGCTGAGTTCTACTAGGTGCCTATCAACCCAGCTCATCACTGGCTGCCTTGCCTACTAGTACATTGGTATCACAGAATCATAGGATCATTAAGGTTGGAAAAGACCTCAAGGATCATCAAGTCCAACCGTCAACCCACACCACTTAACTCACTAAACCATGTCCCTAAGCACCACATCTACACGTTTCTTGAACACCTCCAGGGATGGTGACTCCACCACTTCCCTGGGCAGCCTGTTCCAATGCCCGATCACTCCTTCAGCAAAGAAATTTTTCCTAATGTCTAGCCTAAACCTTCCCTGGTGCAACTTGAAGCCATTTCCTCTTGTCCTATCACTTGTTACTTTAGAGAAGAAGCCAGCACCCACCTCACTACACCCTCCTTTCAGGTAGTTGTAGAGAGTGATAAGGTCTCCTCTCAGCCTCCTCTTCTCTAAACTAAACAACCCCAGCTCCCCCAGCTGCTCCTCATAAGACCTGTGCTCCAGACTCTTCACCAGCTTCGTTGCCCATCTCTGGACCTGCTCCAGCACCTCAATGTCCTTCTTGTGGTGAGGGGCCCAAAACTGAACACAGGCTTCAAGGTGCAGCCTCACCAGTGCTGAGCACAGGGGCACAATCACTTCCCTAGTCCTGCTGGCCACACTATTTCTGATGCAGGCCAGGATGCCGTTGGCCACCTTGGCACACTGCTGGCTCATCCAGCTGTCGACCAGCACCCCCAGGTCTTTCTCTGCTGGGCAGCTTTCCAGCCACTCTCCCCTGAGCCTGTAGCGTTGCAGGGTGTTGTTGTGACCCAAGTGCAGGACCTGGCGCTTGGCTTTACTGAACCTCATACAGTTGGCCTCAGTCCATTGGTCCAGCCTGTCCAGATCCCTCTGCAAAGTCTTCCTATCCTCAAGGAGTTCAACACACCCACTCAATTTGGTATCATCAGCAAACTTACTGAGGGAGCACTCAATCCCCTCATCCAGGTCATTGATAAAGATGTTAAACAGGATAGGGATTACACAAAGCTGTCTCTAGCTCTTGGCCCTTTAAAAATAATTTATGACAGTTGAATTGCCAGAAAATGTTTTGTCTTAAATGTTGTTTAACAGTAAGTGAAGGCTGTAATTCCAGACTCTCAGAAAAGTGAGGGAAATGGATATTTTGCAGGATACCTGCAGGAAAAGGGTGTTTATTCATGGAGATACCTGGAAAACACTCTGACCATCAGGAAGGTTAGTTGATAAACAGAAGCATCTCGGAGGCTCAGAAGTGACCACAAATTTCCATTTTGCCACCTAATGTTTACTAAAACTGTGTGTGTATCTCTGTTTATGTGGGCTGGACTGCTGTGAAGTGTTATGAGATGTACAATGGACCGGATCGTCTGAAGAGCTGGTCAATACTGAGCTAGTTTGGCTGACACAGTTTGAGGTGGAAAACTGCAGGTCAGACCAAAGTCAGAAGGAATGTGCCCCTTGCAGTGGCAGCAACTGTGGAGAAAGACTCCCAACCCCAAAGATCAGGTTTATGCAACTTCAGAGCAGAAGTGTGTGGAAAACTGGCAGCAGAGCCCTGCTGAAGCATCACCTTCCAGGTGATGTTTAGATGTAGAGCAGTAGCTGCAATTTGGAGGCTGATACGACAGGAATAAAGGAAAACAAACTTTAGGGGGGTTTATTCTTCTTCTGTATGAAATCCCTCTTCCTTGGCTGACAATCCTTATAACAGTGCATCTGTACAGCCTTCACACTGGTACTCTGATTTCCTAGGAACTCGTGCAGTGGAGGGACAGGGTACAGCTTCTATTCCTGTGTTCTGGTTACAAATAAATAACTCTGGAGGTGTACAAAAACAAATAGGAAGCAAATGTGAAAGGGTTCTCTGCTAACAGGAAAGAAAAGGTGATGTTTAGTGCCATCTCTGCAAACCCAGCTTTGATAATGAGAGTCACAGGGACATCTTTTTTATAGATATTAACTTTGCTGACAGACTGAAGAACAAACTGGAGCCCTGTATGTATAGCTGCAATCAAAAGCTGCTGGAAGCTGGACAATGTCTCTCCCTGTTGAGATTTTGTGAAAAAAAGCCCCTCTGACTGTCTGTAGCTTCACTAGAGGTTAACCTGTATCATCCATCAGAGATTATGCATCCATTTCAGATTTGAAATAATGCCTTCAGTTAGAGTTGTTATAACCCCTTGGTGGCTTATACAAACCACATCTTAATATAAATCTAACTCAGTTTCTTGTATCTACATTAGCCCAAGAAGGATAATCTCAAGTTAAAACCTGCTTGCCAAGGTTAAGTTCACCTGTTTCTAAACATTCAGAAGATGTACATCCACTGAATAAGATGCTTTTGTTCTTATATATTCACCTCTCTGAAGAGCACTGACTTTTGAAGATGGGTGAGCAAGTAGATTACCAATGCATTTTTCTCTCTCAAATATGTTTGTCTGTCTATGCTATGAGCTATACCACTACCACAGACAAAATCTTTAGTAAGACTGACCCATAAGGACAGAACCTCTCTCTTCTCAGGTGTCTTTCTGCTCCCCACCCCTCTGCTAGCACAAGCTGCAGCAAGCAAAGTACCCCGAGGCAGAAGGGCTTGTGGTTCTGCCAAATCGAGATCAAAGCAGCTTTAGTCACTCTTATCTTGAGGAAGGGATCTGCAACAGCAGAGACACATCTCAGCACAAATCAGAAAGGAGGGAAGAATCCTGCAGATGGGGAGCCAGCAGAAGGACAGAAACACCAAACAGAAAAAGGAATGAAGAAAATAAGTGAAATAACTTTTTATCCATTTGGACAAAAAGGGGTGAATGCCGCAAGGAGTCACAAAGACAGAGCCATGTTGTTCTTTTTTAAGAGCTGTACGTGATATCTGAAGAGACACGTGTTGTCTTGAGCCACAGAGGGAGCAGGCAGAGCTACTTTGTACTGATCTGGGTTGACATTCCCTGTAAAATTTAGCGGAAGTTTTCCTCTTTCAAAAAAGCCCAAGAAGCAGCATAATATTAATCTGAGGTGCAACAGTAACCGTAATATTTTGCTTCTACACACTATCCACAACGTATCCTCAGGAACACACATACATACCTTTGGTGGAAACCTCATCACTGGCTTGGTGTCCAGCAAAGCTTTGCTCCAGTTGTGCTCATGTACTTCACAATCAATACATTTCAGACTATGCAGTTCTCTTTGTTCTAAATTTAAGTCCTTTGCAGGAGGGGGTGGAACTGATTGCTTCTCAATTATTGAATATTTGTGATGGCAATAAACATGCAAGCTCTGGTATAAAGAAGCATCCAAACTTATCAGTGGCTGACCTTGGTAGGTCATGCTTCCTTCATATCCAGAAATAAACCTGATTCTTGCTTCTTGCCTTTTACTACCTATTGCCTCCTTCCTTTACTCAATTAAACTGCCATCTCCTAATCTCACTATTTGGCCTTTCACCTCTGGGCAAGCTCATGACTCCTGATATTCTTAATCTAGGATCATTACCATCAATCATGCCTTTAGGCAAGGGAAACCTTTTTTCACAGAGGGATGCCAGGGGCCTACAGATCTTTCAGGCGGATAATATTGTTGGGGTTTTTGACTAAACCTTGCTTAGCGGTGTTTTGTGCCAACTAGATGCTCCAAGCTGATCAGCAGAAATTTGCTTGGGCTGTGATTCCTCTCAGCTTGAGTCATTTAACTAGGAGGGGTGAAGGATTAACTTAATTAAATCAACTAATACTTTGACAAAGCATTAGGGATACTGCCAAGGTTAATGAGGGCTAAGGTTAATGAAGACAAAGTTTTCTTTTCCTATATCTTAATGTCTTTTGGATAGTACCACTTACCAGTCTTCCCCGTTGCAGCTCCCGTTACATGCCTTACACCATCTGTGATATCTACCTAGATGCTCTATTTGTCTGCTTCTCAAAAATGGGTCATTGTGATTTTTTCTGTATCTTCTGCTGAGTGTGGGCTTTCCTGCTGGCCCACTTCACATGGTTCCTTCTCATTCATGTATTCCTCGGTGCTGGGTATCTACCACAATGGCCACACAAAAGGAGGAGACTTCTCTTTGTGTGTCACTAACATGCTTGTCAGTGCTGCGAATATGACACCTTTAGGTAACCACAAATTCTTATTGTTTTAACCCATGTCCTCTTCCCCTGTCTGCATTATCTTCATAAGGGCCATTGAAGCACCTACTGCACTATCAGGTCCTGTAAAAACCAGACAAAAGTACCAAGATAATGGGAACCTTATAAATAGCTAAGACTCTTAAGGCATAACAGACTGCAATGTTTGAATGCAATTTTTTTGGGAACTGTTCCTAGAGAGTGATTTTTTTCTCTGGCACCAATCTGTCCATCTACTGTGCCAAATGATAGCACATCATTTGCAGAAGTCCTGCCTCAGGGGTAGTGCCACTGATATTAAAAATGCACTGAAAGAATATAAAGCCACCATACAGAGCAAATGTGTTTTCTGAATGCTGCTGAAGCTTTGGAAGTGTGATGCATTTTTCAGATCATCTCTAGCTAAACTTTCTCATTGTTTGTTTGTTTTTGCACAGGTTTCTTAGATAGTTTTTAGAGGTTTGTTTCCCTCCCCCCCCCGCCTTTTAGATTTTCTTCAGTCCAGTGCATTCAGAATTATAACAAGGAAATGTGAGATTACAGGAGACCTCAGGACAGATTTATGTGTTACATGTGGTTAAACCCCCTGCCATTGTCAGCAACTAACTATATAGATTCACGAAAATTTGATTTTTTTTCAGAGTAAAAATCTTAAATAGAAAGCACTATACACTAACATTTGCTAAAATATATTACTTACTTCATCTAAAATTTTCCAGTCAATGGATAATGTTTTAGAACAAGAAGTTTAGCAAAATCTATGAGTACACTAGACACAACAGCCAGGTATTTTTCCTTGGGGTTTTTTGTTACCTTTAGGCTTATACTTACTAATTTTTCAAAGGTCTTTCAGAACTTTCTTTCACACAGGGCAAGATCCTCACAATGTTATGTAAAAGCACTCTTGGACCCTTGTGCTCTTTCTAACAGGAAATAGGGACAAGACTTGGAAGGGAGTTAAACAAATGAATGAATGAACTTTATAATATTAATGCCAGCTATGAAAAAAAACCTACTTCTTATTGCTTTTTTGTTTTCAAGGATTTTGAAATGGTTTCCCTAACAACTTTGATGGATTCAAAACCAAAAATAAGTCCATTATAATATTCTTTTTTTAATGTACATCATGTGTTCTCTTGAAAAAATGCTGGGCTAACAGCATTAAAGCTTGATGCTCTTTAAACAGAAAATTGATACACCCCTGGTGGCAGTCACATTGAAAGCTTCTCAGTACTGCCTTCCTAAAATGCTCCATCCCCCATCTTTCTGAGTAGGTTAAAAGGGTCCCACTTACTCAGTCCGTTGCAGAAGTTATCAGTAAAAATGCAAATAAATTCTGATGAGTTTTTTTTTTTAAACAAAGGTGACATTGTACAGAGGTGCAACCCATCAAATCCATTTGGTTAAGTTATATAAATATGTTTCTTTTATGATCTTCTGTGGCATCTGATTTCACTGAGGGTCATGCAGACATTGATGCCTGGTAAACTGCCAGTAATCAAAGACTGTTAAGTGCTTGTCAGCTTCCTTTCAAGCTTAGTCTATCATGAGGCAGACCTAAACTAATAACAGCCAGGAAGTATGCATTCTATCATTAAAATATCCATACTGTTGCAGAAACATTTGTTCTAAAGCAATCTCATTTTTCTGAAATAAGACTGTGCCCGATGAAAAATGAATTCTTGCCATGTCTCTGCAACAAGGCTGGTCTCTGAGAGATGTTAAATGCTTTGTTTCCCAGTGCCTCCTCTCTCCCCCAAGGCTTCTGTTTAGTTTAGATTTTCCAGTATTTGCAAGGAAACACATGGGATTTTAGAGTTTTAGTTGCACTTGGTATTTATTCCAGCTTTTCCAGTTACTCTCTCCTGCGGTAATAGTTTGTTGGCCACAAAAAAAAAAAAGAGTCAGATAGCCTTAAATGGAAAAAGTTTAGGGTAGGTGCTGATGAATTCCTAAGATATTAATATCTTCTTTTCAGGCACGTTGATTAAAGCCTTCTCAGCCATGAAATAACTAATTGAAAAAACTGAAGCAAGTCATCAGTTGGGGCAGATTAGTATAGCTCCACTGAAATTATAAGCCCACACCAGTAAATGGTACCTGTGCACCAGATTCAAAATATGTTCAGAACTATCTGGTATTAAAACAAAAAAAAATCTGTGAAAAAACTTCACAGTCTTTTGAAAAAATGTATATGAAAGCCAAGTGCTCCTGGTGAAATATGAGAGGAAGATATATCTGTCCATCCTATCAAGTTTTTCAGATGTTTGTTAGGTGGAAAAGATATGGTTGTGGGAAGACTTAAAGAAATTCTGAATGTTAAATTAGTCATGAAATATTGTTATCAGTGGAACACTTTGGAGAACACCCAAGACTGAATTTAATTTAGAGGTAGGGATGATCATTTATTATGAATGAAACTTTCTGTTGGAGTCCTGTGCTTAGCAAGTCATAAGCACTTAGTGAATCCATCATCCCAAACCTTACTGAAGCACTCTGTCCCTAGAGCCACCTTCTACCTGTAGTAGGAGGATTACAGTCTGTGGTGAAGCTGCATGTTAGCTTTTTTTGTTTCATTTTTTAAAAAAAGAGGAATTTGCTTAAGATGAAAACAGTGAGATAACTGTCTTCATTATGTGCCCTCTCATTTTTTTCTGTGCAGTTCTGGTTATACTAAATAATTGAAAGATCAGCCCATGAAGTGAAAACAAACCTCTCCATCTACCTCTTTACACTGGTCACATATACATAAGTATATAT
Source organism: Syrrhaptes paradoxus (assembly GCA_013400615.1). Taxonomy (NCBI): domain Eukaryota; kingdom Metazoa; phylum Chordata; class Aves; order Pterocliformes; family Pteroclidae; genus Syrrhaptes; species Syrrhaptes paradoxus. Next base: position 248,651 of record VZTO01028187.1, read on the forward strand.
ATATATACACATACACGCCTGTGTTTTGATGCCACACTGTGGCAAGTTCTTTTTAAACTTTCCTCGAGATATAACCTTTATTTAACCTTTATGCTTCCAGACTGATCAACAGTTGCTCACTGTTGACCCACAACAAACTCCAATACATTTTTCTTATATTTTGCCTATAAAATCTGAAAACATTATGTAGATCATTTTTTCCCCCTCCAGAACATCTGAATACTAGTTATGAGGATTCTTTTCTGACAAGGACTGCTAGAGCTTACAATTAGTGTCCAGCCATGAGTTAGGGGGAAGGTTTCCTTTGGCAGTACAAGATGCTGCGCAATATTACTCAATAAGGAATGCAAAAGGCATAGAAGTTCTTTGCCCCAACAGCAGCCCAGTTCCCATTAGACATTTCAAAATCAGACCACTAAGATGCAGTCAGACACTGAACGATACAACCCTTCCAGTCTGTGCATAATATAAATGGCTTAGCTAGTTTAGCAATTCTTCTTTGCCTTCTATTTTGGGCATACAGTGTTGCTTCCAGGACTTTGACAGTTTGGGGCCATTTACAATCAGCAGCTCAAGCATTTATATTTTAGGCAGCCATTTTCTTCTTTTTCCAAATTGTCTTTCCTCATGTTCAGGCTGCAAACAAATGATGCTGTGAGCACTGCACCTGGGAAGGCTGACAGCCTGCTGTGCCTAGTCTGGTTCTGTGTACTGATAGCTTAACAAGTCACAAGTATCCTCATACAATAGCTGTACTGCTTCCATTCCTGAATGTACTATATCTTCAAATTAAACAATGCCTAAACAAGTTTATTTATATTAAAATCATAAAATGGGAAGTCTAACTCTATAGACACATTTCTTTCAGATTATTTGAAAGATCTCTTCGCTAACTTGCAGCAATTGCTCAATGTATGGATGCATTTAGAATTTTCCAAGTGCGTGCATCCTGAATGGTACAGGATCTCCTTCCTCTCCTAAAAAGTTCCTACAACCTGCAATTTTGGGTCTTAATCTACAATAACAAGGTGCTGCCATAAAATAGCACATCGTTATTGGTACTAGAACCATCCTGTTGATGCAATCAATGCTCTTTGTGCATAAACACAGCTTAAGGAGCAATAAACAAAACACAGTCACCCTGCTCCCTCAAAAGAGGGTAGATTGCACATCTGTATTTTGGTTAGTCAGCCACCTCTCTAGCAATCAGAATAAGCAACTTAATTGCATATGATATTTTTGGAACCTGAAAGCACTGTTACAGCCACCTCTTAGAGGGTGCCATCTATCTGCATTCACGGTGCCTTCATCTGTAAATTCATCTTTCAAGTAAAAGCAGGCCATGTACTTGCTTGATATAAATTTATACTTGCTCTTACCTTGAAAAATACCAAACCTATCAATTATGTTCCACACGTCAGCACTAACTGATTTCTACTGAGAAGAACCATAATTCCCCAAACAAGTTTTAGAGGCCTCTCATGCCAACAGCTTGATGGCTCTGAGAGACACCATGGGCCATAGTGATCATCAGTGTGACATAAGTCTGCCTTACCCTGAATAGTGCCTGTGCCTGGAGCACCAAAATATTGTAATATTTAACTTGTTTGCACTTCTCATTTCCTCAGTCATGAGTTCTACAATGCCATTCACTTGCTAACACTGTAAAGTTCATGTGATTTCCATCACAGATTTCAAGAACTCTGAAACCACCCAACTAGTTTCATGTCAATTTTTCTCTGTACTCCTATCCATCAAGAGAACTGCAGGATCCCTGCAAAACCTTTTAAGCTGCACTGCAGGGAGTCAACACGCTTTTAGGTGATGGTAGTGTACCAACGTTGATTTGACTAACCTAGTCCAGCATGCAGTATGCAATTATTTCCTACATTTTTTTTTCCAGCCTGTTTTCAAATTGATGCATGTTTTGGTAAGGATTCTACCTTTAGAAAAGATAGCTAGTCCACAAGCCTTCCATTATGCTGCAGCTGCTGTTGTTATATTTGTCACTGAAAAAAAACCTCTCACCTTGTGTGACAATGGGCTTTGAATCACAATTGCTAAATATATCATATATAGAAATTTGATTGCTTTGCTTTTTTCCAGAAGGGGAGAAATGTGAGGGCAAAACCTTACAGTTTATTTCATGCTTCACTACAGTGTAATTCTAGACACTAAGATTTCTACCATTCCTATTTTGGTAATGAATGGAATGTAAAAGGGAGGTATTTAAAATTAATTGCAGCAGTTCTGAGGGATAAACCTGCTTAACCCAACCTCTTATTAAGAGGTTGTCAACAGAGCATATATTTTGCCTAAGGACCACTGGGACATCATTGTTCTTCTACTAACTAAACTACTGTTTAGTTCTAAAACCTGGGATTTATTCAGATTCCTGTAGCCGTCATGCACACCATACACCCATCCCAAATTATAGTGTCTGTTCTGAGCTACTCACTACAGTAGGATTTGACCTGAGAAACTCTAAAGTTTTGTTTTACTTTATTAACTTGGAGTACTTTTAAACAGGTTTTAAACAATTTTTTTCCCTCGACCAGCAAGGGAATTTTCAGCCTGAAGTTCTCAGCAGCATCCGGTGAGGCTCTTGGCCAAGTTCTTCAGATACTGTACATCCACAAGGACAGCCTGCTGGCTCTTGCTGTGACATTTTCTTAATCCTCAGAAGAGATTTCCTGGATCTAGGAAATTTAATTCCTGACTCCTTTGACCCAGATGCTGGCGAAAATGTAGTCTGCAGTCTGTATGTAATTGGGTGTGTTCATTCTTTTTTTTCTTTCTAGGAACTGGCCTTGCTGTTAAATTTATCTAAAACAGTCATATTAATATGTTCAAAAATCCACTGTTGAGTTTCGGATAAAGGATCACATCTGTTCATGAAAATCTTCTTCTCGGCTGGGTTGCAATCTATGCAGCTGCTGCTTACTGGATGGAACAAAGTTTTGTCCTACAGGAATAAAAAATAAAACAAACAGAATTAAGTAGCAAATGCCAATTCATTGGAAGTGTTCTCATTTTACAGAACATGGATTAACACAGCCCTGCCTGAAATTATTTTGTGGTCTCTGCGCTAACTTTGTGTAATAACCACAGCTATTATTAGGAAGCTGTAGAGAACTGAGTGTTTTTTTCCCTTTGGTCATTATCCTTCATGAAATTGGAGATCCAGCAAAGAATGAGGAGACATCCTCTGGTCTTTAACTAAAAACCACACAATATAATGACAAAATAGAATGTCTTTTAATAATCTTTGCATATCATGTGCTTCCCTGGATCCCATTTAGAGGACTGAACCTGAAAAGTGGGGTTTTTTTGGTTTGGATTTGGTTTTGACAGCTTCTATTGTGCTTCTGGGAAGGAGGATCCGTAAAGAATCTGTCTGGAAAATGGATACTCTTCAACTCGAGGAAGACGTTACAAATGAATTATTAACTGAAGTGGTGTGATGGACGGATGGACACACGACTGATGATATCAGCTCTCACCCCATGAAGCGCAGACTTTGCCTATGGCCTTGATAAGAGCAGCTGCCAAAATATGCCCTCTCTCCTAAAAAGAAGGAAGTCCTAACAACACTGTTTTAGCTCCCTGTGGAGATTTTGGGATGATAAGCATGGATGAAGTTGCTTTATAAAGGATGTTATGATCATTAGTTTTAGTAATTTTACTTGACAAAACTGGGGCAAGTTGTAAGTAACCTGACTGTGAATCTTTAACAAAGCAGAAACTACCCAGATGAGCAACTGGTATTGGCGGTCTGGGTAGTTTCAGCGTACTCAGTTCACACAGGCAAGTGTTTGAGAGAGACAGACGTGGGAGTGATTCAGCAGTTTAAAAGTTTCCAGGGACTATACATTTACTGTATCTGTTAGAATAAATTTCAGATTGCTCTTGGTAAACCACATCCAGGCTTTTCCCCTCCATGGCAAATATGGCCTGCCACTATTTTAATGTTAGCCCAGCTGGTTGCCCAGCTTGAGAGAGGGGGAGAAAAAAAAAAACTACTTGTCAAATTGCAATTGATTAAAAACTCACAAAAATGCTCTCAGTGCTGAGCAACAATCATACAGAGACTTGTCTTTAACTAAAAATACCTCACATTCAAAAAATAGAGTATGAGGACAAAAATAAATATAGCACAATGAACCAATAAGAAATAGTAGCTATTTAAAAACACTTTTGAAAAAGAAAGGGTTTTTTTTTTTTTTTAAACTTAGGAAAGATGAAATGGATTGTTTTTGGGAGTTGTGAAACACTGATAAAGTACAATGCCTTTTTTTTATATTAACATACGCAGCAAAGAGCAAAGACAAAAGCATCTCGTGCTCTGGCTGAGGATAATGGTTTTACATCTGCCTTTCACAAACACTGGTTTTCACCTCCAACATCTGCCCTTCCCCCAAAACAGCAGGTAAACACATGCATACACAAGACTGTAATTCAGAGGGATGCCACCAAAGCCCACAGGACAAACCCAAATGGGTAGAGGCCTTTCTGTCATGCTTTGGTTTGCTCTACGAGGTGAGCAGGTGGATGCTTCTTCTTGTAAAAAGGGGTTAACCATATGGTGTACAACTGATGAAGCGGCACTGCCTGAAATCAGAACACAGTGACTTGCTGCAGGGGCTCGGAGGAAGGTGGCATCTGGTTTTCCCTGCGTTACAGCTGGGCATGATGGTCAGACAAGCTATTAGGAAGCCAAAGTTGGAACGCTAGAAGCTTTAATAGGATAGCTGGTACAAGAAGAGAGGAAACTGCTTCAGTATGAAAAGCATGCTATGAAAAACACTCCAGCCTTTCCAAAGAGAGCTGGCAGTCTTTCTTCTTCTCACAGAAATATCCAGGGGATGCAATTTTTGAGTGAAGCATTGTTGGTGCTTTCTTTTAGAAAGTCTGGTTATTAGGAGAGAAGAGCATCTTTTAAGAACAGGGACACAGTTACCACTCTCAAAAAACTTCTGGCTGATGGTTATATATAAAGGCCTATTAATTTATCATCTCAAGCTTACGCTGATCTAAGGTCAAAGCCGGCGGCTCTTATGGATTTCAAGGAAAACAGGCTCAGGATTTTAAGGGGTAGTAGTTGCGTACACCCCAGAGAAGAACTTTCCAAGACAAACATATAAATTCCTCTTTACACCAATATTAAAAAGCCACAAGAGCTCTTGTGGAGACTTTTATAACATCTGAAAACAGCAGTGATTTTTTTTTTTCTTTTGTATGAAGGCAAGTCTGAAGATTATTTGCAGAAGGAAAAACTTCTCTGTAAGATAATGGGCCTCAACAGTTCAGGGGGTTAGCAATGAGACACAAACCTTTCATTGCTTCTAGGTCACTGCTATAACTATGGCCAAGGTCAATAGCAACTGGAAGTCACTATCAGCTGGTGGCTGCAGTAGTTTATCTGAAATTAGTCGGTAGCCCCAGTAGAGTTTCAGCAGGACAGATCTCCATATGATACGACAGGGCCATGGCGCTGGTGGATAGAGGAAGGGCAACTGACATCATCTTCCTCAACTTGTGCAAAGCCTTTGACACAGTCCCACATGACATCCTTGTCTCTAAGTTGGAGGGACATGGATTTGATGGAAGGACCACATCCTGGATAAGGAATTGGTTAGATGGCCGCACTCAAAAGAGTTGTGGTCAATGGTTCAATGTCCAAGTGAAGACCGGTGACAAGTGGTGTTCCGCAGGGGTCAGTACTGGGACCAGTGTTGTTTAACATCTTTGTTGGAGACATGGACAGTGGGATTGAGTGCAAGTTTGCTGATGACACCAAGCTGTGTGGTGTGGTGGACACACTGGAGGGAAGGGATGCCATCTTTGAGAGGTTTGAGAGGTGGGCCAATGCAAACCTCATGAAATTCAACAAGGCCAAGTACAAGGTCCTGCATGTGGGTCGAGGCAATCCCAAGCACAAATACAGGCTGGGCGGAGAATGGATAGAGAGCAGCTCTGAGGAGAAGGACTTGGGGGTATTGGTAGATGAGAAGCTCAACATGAGCCGGCAGTGTGCGCTTGCAGCCCAGAAAGCCAACCGTGTGCTGGGCTGTATCAAAAGAAGCATTAGCAGCAGGTCAAGGGAAGTGATTCTCCCCCTCTGCTCTGCTCTTGTGAGACCCCACCT